>VXCM01005795.1:0-51408 GCA_014773175.1 Lucifuga dentata
AGCATCCCCGCCCACTCAAAACAGCTCATAGTGATGGCAGGCAGAAACTGGGAGGTAAAAGAGGTCTCTTACAGCCTGGATGTGTGGGTTTTTTTGGAACACATATCATAACCTTGGTTTAAGGACACATTTGACATGTNAAAAAAAAAAAAAAAAAAGCATGACATGGGACCTTTAAAGTTTGTGATTGCACACTAATAAGAAGTGTGCAAGACAAGATGAATGTGATTCCATCACTGCAATCATACTAATAAGAATAAGTATGCGAGAGAATATGAGTGTGATTGCATCACTGCAATCACACTAAAAAAAAAAAAGNAAAAAAAAAAAAGTATTACTCACAGTCCCTGTTGATTGGTCAGAAACACTGTCCGTCAAACAATTTGCCCAGTCAGTCCATCCATCAGTGGCAGCTTCTGTGTATTTTGCTCTGGAGTCCGGGCCAGCCGATGCCTCTCATGAGGGAAAGATAAGCTAAATATTATCCAACAAACGGTGGGAGGGCGCAGTACAGAAGATGCTATTCCGAATCCCAAGGAAACTTTTTTGCTAATGCTGGTGTAACACGGACTTGCGTGGCTTGGTCAAACTGGCAAGAGACGCCATGTTTTCCCATGTCATCAAATATATAGCCACAGGAATGGAAGACGTCGAGTCACGTGAACGTGACAACCAATAAGGTGCAAGTATCCGGGGCATGACTCAATGACGTGAATGACTGGTGACTATTACAAAATTTATAATATAATATTTTGTGCGGCCATAGTCAGATGGGGCCGTCACAATATGCAGCTGCATCTGGGTTGTTACAGGTCAAAGCATGTAAATATGGGTATCAGATGTAGGCCGTTTATAAAATAAAATGTAAATACTGAACCAAAAAATCAGATATAGGCAAAAGATCAGAATTGTGCATCAAGACTTGTAGTGTAAATCCAGCCTAAAAGACAAGACACTAAAAATTAAAGAACAGGTTAAGAACCTTGGTGTTTTAATTGACTCCGACCTAAGTTTTAACAGTCATGTAAAAACAATAACAGAATCAGCCTTTTATCACTTTAAAAACACAGCCAAAAGGGACCTTATGACAAAACAAGATTTAGAAAAACTGGTTTATGCTTTTATTTCAAGTAAAATTGATTACTGCAATGGACTTATGACTGGACTACCTAAAAAGACCATCCGGTACTTACTACTCATTCAAAATTCGGCTGTAAGAGTTCTGACCAAAAGGACAGTTCTTAAATTCCTACACTGGTTGCCAGTAAGCCACAGACTTGATTTTAAAGTTTTATTACTTATTTATAAATCTCTAGAGGAATAATCCTACTAGACCTCTTAGATCAATGGGGAGTGGACTGCTAGTGGTGCCCAGGCCCAAAACAAAACAAGGGGAAGCAGCTTTTAGTTATTATGCAGCACAGCACTGGAACCAACCTGATAATCTCAGGAATGCCTCAACCATTACAGTTTTTAAATCTGGACTGAAAACTTTATTTTTCTTAAGCACTTTTAACTAACTTCAAAGTCTTATTATTATTATATTATTACTTTTAAATCTTTTATTTTTTTATGTTTTTAATTTTGCTTTGTGTGTTTTTAATTTCTTTGTACAGCAGAATCTACCTCTGTGTATGAAACGTGTTTTATAAATAAAACTGCCTTCCCTTGCCTTCAGTCGGAGGTGAATAGCTACCAGTTGATGATAAAGTGAATGTCAATTTGCTAGCAAAAATCTAGTGTTAAGCTATCACACACATACAATTTTAATGTGACTACCATTGGGTATGAAATATAATCATAAAATGTTAAGTCAACATGAAAGACAAGCAAATCAGCTAAGCTGACGTTAAGCTAAGGTTTGCCCTGTTAACTTACCTTCGTGTAAGTTGCAGCGTGGTAGAGCTTCAAATGTTTCTTGAGGTTTGTGGTGTTTTTCCCAGTTATTTTCTTATTGCATAGTTTGCATTCTGTTTTGTTTTTGCTGTGCACATATAAAATGATTATAAATCTGTTTTGTTTTTTTTTCTTCCTACAGGTAGAGACATGTTGTCATGTTAAGGCCAGTGAGTTTAGTTTGGGCAGAGCGGGGCTGCGTCACCAATCAGAAGTAAACAGTGTTTTATACTGAAATATGAAAACTTCATACACTCAGAATGGATAAAAATCCTTTGTCCATTCGTTCATAATTTCTGTTTTAGTTTAGTTTGTATTCCATGACGAAAACTGCAATAAATTTAGTTTTAGTTTTTGTTTACAAGGATTTATTTTTATTTAGTTTTTGTCTAGTTTTAGTCATGGGAGAATGGTTGTTGACGAACATTTTTCATTTTAGTTTTTGTCGACGAAATTAACACTGGGCTCAAATAATGATTCTGACCAGGAACGTTTACCGATTCTGTCATTGTTCAATGCTACACAACGTCTTCCTGTTTTGATTTTCTTGCTCCTGCCATCAGACTTTCCTGAGAAATTCTCACAGGGCATTTGTTGCTACTTCTTATTTGGCTTGAAAATTTTCTGTGCAAAAGCAAAATGAAGAGTACAATAAAATTAACAACAAAAAAACCCATTCAATGGTTCCGACCAGAACCAAATGTTTGAAAATCAAGTCAAGAAGTGGAGTGCAACAGCCAAACACATTGACATTTAACCCCATGCTCATTTCAGCAAAGAGGAGTTGGTTGCAAGGACTTCAGTTTGGATGGTGGAGAATTTATCCCCAGTAATTTCCAGCGAGCTCTCTCTGTGCAGTGAAACTGACGTGCCTTTCTCTGCTGTGAGCTTTTTTGGACCTCTTTGTTCACCGGACTCCTTGAAGGCTTCTCTCTTTAGGGGTTTGATGAACTGCATGCTCAAATGTGGCGCCACCACAGCGCCACCCTGCTGGTTGGGTTTCCTGAGGCAGTGACAGAGGGTGGAAATGCAGCTCTTCTTGAAATTCTCATTCATGAATGCATAAACGATAGGATTGTTGAAGCTATTGAAGAAGCCGATGGCCTGAATGATGGCGATGATTATGTTAAGTGTGACTCCATCATACTTGTTCTCCAGGTCATCTGGATAATTAGACACAAAGATAATCATAACTTTCGAAATGTTGAAGTGCAGAGAGATTTTAAAAAATTGACTGCACTCAAACCAGGACTAGAAATTATTTTTGATCCAACTGAGCATTTCTATTTGTGAACTTTGTAACTTCCAAATCCATCATGCTGTACTTACTGTACTCAAAAAGCATGTGGACCATGTGGAAAGGTGCCCAGCAGATAGTGAACAGCAGCACGATTGTGATCATCATTTTAATGGCTCTTTTCTTTTTCCTGGAAAAGGTAAAAATTTTCTATGAATGAAAAGACACTGACAGATAATAACAGGATTTCAGAGCCATAAATATAACTTTTTCCAACATGTGTGTCCAAACGTTCTTAGATTTATTGGAAACTTTCTCAAATATTGATTCCTAAATACACAGGGGATAGGTTTTTGATCCTGATTGAATGTTAGCCTGATGTCTCAAAAACTAAAGAGGTTTCAGTGGAATTTGCTGGAAATTTACACTGTACCAAGAAGAAATGACAATTTTTTTTTTCTTGTTTTTTGTTTTTTAGTGTTGGTAAGAAATGTGACCATTTGAAAAATTCATTTATTATATTTGGGCTCATAACTCCTCAACAGTGAGGCATAAAAGAAGGATTATTTTATTCTTGGATTCCTTGATTCAAATCTGTATAGGCCACATCCATTTCCACCTAAAATGATTTTTCCATCAGTTTAGATTTTTTTTTTTTTTCCCAATAAATTGCATTCCATATTCACAAAATGTGGCTGTTTATATGAGAAACTGGCTGTCACATTGGACTATACCAATAAGAATTTGGCAAAAAGCCAGAACTCAAACACATTGTGCAATTCCAGTTTCAACTGAGTGATCCTGAAAAATCTGATGGAATTTGGTCTATTGGCGGTGCTCAGGAACAGAATGAATTTAAATGACACATAACAGCTCAGACTTGGATGTTCTCCCAAAACTCACGACAACCATCAGCCAATCATGAATTTTCATGATGCCCTGCTGAAGAAGACTTTGTGTTCACAATGCTGGATAAATCAAGTAATTGAGTGTGAACCTCAGTTTTTTTTTTTTTTTTTTTTTTNAGCATATTGCATTCACTTGAGAAAAAAAATTCCCGTTCTGTTTTTCTGAATTAACGAGATAATTATTTCGGAATTTCTGAATTAACGAGATAATTATCTTGGAATTACGAGAAAAGTTTTTATAAATAAAAAAAAATTCCTCTGTTTTTCTGAATTAACGAGATAACTATCTCAGAATTACGAGAAAAGTTTTTATGAATTAAAAAAAAATCGGCTCTGTTTTTCTGAATTAACGAGATACCTGTGCCCCATATTCCTAACAGAAGCCAGCTTGAATGCATTTCAGATGCATCATCTTACTGTATATCCATGAAGCATGCCATATCGGCTCAGCTGATCCTGGAGATACACTGCAACATCCAGCAGATCAGAATGGGCTTTATGTCTAAACAAATGCAAACTCTTAAGGTGCCTGCACAAAGTCGACAAACTAATAACAATACCATCTATGTTACTTAAGGACACGAGTATCTCCCAATGTCTCAAACCCAAAACAAAATAAAACTGGATTAAACTAAACAATCGGGGCATGTTTGCTTCCTGACGTAGCCTATGAGAGCTCCTGTTGGGGTTTTTAAGGTACCGATATCTCGTTAATTCAGAAAAACACAACTTTTTTTTTTTTTTAATTCATAAAAACTTTTCTCGTAATTCTGAGATAACTATCTCGTTAATTCAGAAATTCCGAGATAATTATCTCGTTAATTTAGAAAAACAGCGGATTTTTTTTTCTCAAATGAATGCAATACGCTACCGTATTTTAGCATCTTTTCACTATGTTCATCCAGATCCAGATCCAGCTCTCACACACCTCGCGATCTTATTGATCTCCCTGTGGTTCATGGTACTGAGGACAGAGGCGTCGCCCACCCTCTTGCAGATCCACAGCTCAATGCCAATACGGGTGTAGAGGAAGACCATGGCAACCAGCGGGAGCAGGAAAAGAGCCACCATGATGAAGGTGGTGTAGATTTGCCTGTGAGCCACAGAGTGCCAACGCTCCTGACAGCACACATGAGACTGATCGTACAGGAAGTCATACTTCACCTGGAAGGAGGAAAACACGCTGAACACCAAAGTGATGATGATGCTGAAGATGATATATATATATAAACCACACCAGCACCAGTGGTTTGCTAATGTTGCTCTGTGTCTACAGAATGTGTAGTACAGATTCTACAGAATGTGTAGTAGGCAAAGGTTTGCCAACAAGTTAAGGCAGATGTTTGGATTTTGTGTAAATTAGTTATTCTGCCATCTGCTGGTGAAATATTGACAGAACTGCTTTAAATTTGGATGATTAAAGACTCAGAAATAGAATCACTGTTTTAACTAAGTTTGTCAGAACACAGAATGTTGTCAAAGACATTTTTTAAAATTATTTCTGCTAATCTTTTGTGCGTTCCCATTTATGTAGATATGAGAGAAATGGAATATTATAAACATTAACAACATCTCATCTACAGCACCAAATTGACCATTAAGTTAAATCAACACAATTGATCATTATATATATTTTTAAAATGTGCAATTTATAACAACAGTGTTGTATTTGGTTTGCATTAGATATATGGATGTTTCTATTCTATTTTATTTCTGGTCACTGAATGTAAAATGTGTGAACCCACAATAAGCTACATTCGATCTTGTTCATAAATATATCCCATTAGCTTAATTAGTATTGATCTTGGCATTTACAATAATGCTTTCAGGGTTCAGAAATTCTATTTATTTGGTGCTTATGCAACAAAAGTGAAATGGTTTCGAGTTAAAAACAATAAAGCTTTACAATACAGCTGAAGAAAGCTTATGAATACAGATTGTTGGCAGGAATTATTTACCTGTAGTTGCTGCACAAACAGCATCGGAGAACCAACTATCACTGAGACGACCCATACAACTCCTACACAACAGAGAGAGATATTTCATATAACATTTTATGCAGATACTGGTTGCTGTATAACACCTAAGAAAATTAGACAGTATCACATGAAAACCTGAGAGTGATGAGCGCCTGACAGCAGCTCTCATTATTCAATCAACAATTAAAATGCTGCAAAGTTAAATGTTGTGCTGGCATGGTTCCACAGAATTTCTTTGTTCCATAATTTTTTTTTTTTTTTTCATCTTCTTAAATTGAAAGCTCACTTCTAATTATCCTCCATGGTCAAGTTTATTCATTCATTTGTTTTGACAATTTAACTGTGGCACATTTTTTAATTAAATATCAGCTCAGAATTTGCCATAACAAAACTATCATCTTCTCTCGAAACATTATTCATTTTTAATTAATGAAGCAACACAGCTTTTCAAGTACGTCTTCACAGAATCTGTGTTGCATTGAACACAAAAACACAACCATGAGCCACTTTTCATGCACACACAGAGTACCTAGCATCTTGTATGCTCTTTTTGGTGAGTAGTGGCTGCTCCTCATTTTCAGTGGGAAAACAATGCCCTGGTATCTCTCAATGGAAATGCAAGTCATTGTGAGGATGCCTGTCACTATGGCTGTAGTCTGGACAAAAGGAACCGTCTTACACACCAGAACTCCTGTGAGAAAGAGAGAGTGATGAAAGGATAAAACTCACCATGAACCACTGAAATAGTTTGTAAAACTTTTTCTATTTAACGTCGCAATCTGTATGTCCTTACCCTCACCCTTAGTGTTCTGTGGTCTAAAACTTTAACCCAATAATTTCTTAAGCCTCTGAAGTCTAAAGTTATTTTTGCAATTAAAATAGTCATTGAATTTATGAAGTTGGCTTTTATTTGTTGCATTAAAAAAAAATGCAAATTTTGGCTTGTTAGAATCTTGATGTTTCTTCCAAGCCTGTAAACATCAAAAATGGATCACATGATAAGATTTGAGGTTTCCTCTTAATTTCTAGAGTTTTCTTTCAGATTTTAAAAACATATTCTAGAATCCAATAGAAAATTTCTTAAATCAATAACTTATTTAAGCATTTCCTGTTTTTTTTTCATTTTTATTAATTAATTTATTTATTTTAGAAAATGCAGAATTTCTTCTCACAGACTTTTAGATTTTCTTTTTTTTTTTTTAACAAAGAAGCTTTTTAGATGGAAAATCTTTGACAAATTTAATGAAAAGTAATATGGTAATCCAAAATGACTCCACAGGATTCAAGTTTAAATATTTTTCCCAAAACAGAACTTGGCAGATGCATATGTTCAGTCTCACATCGGCCCTCATTCATGCTGAACTGGCTGTATTGTTTGAATAGGAGCAGATGCTTCGTGTTAACCCTCTGTTGCTGTGATACAGTGAACAAATTAACCATTTCCTATATTTCCTTAAAGTGTTCCTGTTATACAGTACATCTGAGTACATGAACAATATAATGAATTCCAAAGTAATATAATATCTTTTCAGGGGTTATTGTGTTGAGTTGCTGCTGGGAATGTGTCACAGCTGCTGCTGATTTAATCTTGTGGGGCTGTAATTTGGGGATGGAGATGTTTTGGGTTATGATTTGTCACCGTTACAGATGCCTCAGAACGCAGATAGATGCAATGACAGAAAAGGCTGAAAGTGACAGTCAGATCAACTGTAAACCAAAGAGTCAGCAATCACCAAAAATCAAAACACAACTCAGATTCTGTTCTTGATTTCAGCTCCAAACCCAGACTAACATGAACCAGCAACTTCTTGGAAGGCCCTTCAGCTTAATATTTGGTGACATAATACGTTTCTTTGACTGGTACATGCCTAGTCTCCTTGTTAACCAATGCGTGCATCAGTATCATATTGAGTGAGGTGAGGTCCCTGCCAACAGGCATCTATACAATGAGAAATATGTGGCTTAAACTTGTTATAATAGGGACTCATGTCCACTTGTGGCAAAGACATAACTGATATTTTGAGGTCTGTGTCTCTCGTTAACAGGTTGTTCGGATTCCATCAAGCAAAAATTTGTATTTATCAGCTGCTGTGTGTCACTGTTTGTGATGCCAAATTGTATAATAACAAGTCAAATGTCATTGTATTTGAGTATACTCTATATTTAATAAATCAGACTGGGGAAAAGTATTCTTATTTCTTCCAAGCTGGTGAGATTTATTAAATAGTATATACTCAAATAACATCAAACTTGATGTTTTGTAATGGTGTCAAGTTTTACATCAGCAGCAAGAAAACCAGCTCATATTGTCATCAAAGTCTTCAGTTATGTTTGGGTCTGTTTGTCCACCAGGTTGAGAAAAATGACAAACACCTTATACAACAAATTTCCAAATTTCCAAAGAGTTAAATCAACAGGTGTTAGAACAGTCAGCAAACAGGATGTATTTCTGGGCTGCTGTGTTGTGTTGCATTAGATTGTGCATCCTCCCTCTATGTCTGACTAATGAGCATCAGAAATCCAGTAGAAACTTTCTATGTTTCTGTTGGCTGAGTGCCAGTAGATTTGGATTTGGATTGGAAAATAACCATCCTGCACACAGATTACTGTAAAAATAAATAAACAAAAAATAAGATAATTGCTATAAATAAAAGATTAAATGACCATTTTAAGGGTCAGATTCTCCACGTGACAGACTTGCTCACTTATTTCTGCACGTTATCAGCCAGCGAGACGTTCCTATTCTAATTAAGAGAATAAGAGAGAAGCGCTTACCTCCGAGCCACTCGGAGGAGATGTTCTGCAGCAGAGTGAAGGGGACGCAGAAGAAAGTGATGAGCAGATCACTAACAGCCAGAGAGCAGATGAAAATATCTGTTGCGGTCTGTGTCGCTCGTTTCTTAACAATTATGTATATCACCACACTGTTTCCAACCAGAGCCAGCACGAAGATCACCGCGTACACAATAACAAAGGTGGTCTTGGCGCTGTAGGGTAACTCGGGGATGTAGACGAGCGGCTGGATGTTGTAAATGCTGATGAACTGCTGGCGGCTCAGGTTGTATTTCTGCAGGACCTCCTGCAGGGCTTCAGGAGTTATTTTAGTGGATCCTTGCATCGGTTCTGCCATTCTGATCATTCAGCAGGAGGGAAACAAAAGTAAAATCCTGAGCTGGAAAAGTGCGTCTGAAAGCTGGATGGTGCGAGTGTGTGTATGTTAATTCTCTCTGGGTTATTGAGTTCTGCAGACCAGTGGCACTTGTAGACCAGCTGACGTAGCTACGACTACATGCTCAATCTGACGTATGAATATTTTATCCCATGACCACTGTTTCTGTATTATATTGTGAGGATGTCACAAGTCTCTTAGCGACACAATAAAAATGGGGGAAAAAAAAAAAAACCCAGACACCTCTTTATTTCAGAACCTCTTTATTTCAACTAGGATAGCATAAACTTCTTTTTATTATTATTATTATTATTATTATTATTATTATTATTATTATTATTATTTTTATTTTTTATTTTATTTTTTTTTAAATTTCCATCAAAATACATGCAATGATGTGTCTTGCTGACTGGCTGATGGTGGCCATGATTTTTTTTAATTAATTGTGCACTTCGCTGACCATATCAGCAGCAGTTGTGTTGAACTTTGAACTTGTATACTTGCTCTTTTGCACCTAGTTACATCTGTGCTATTAACATTGCACATAGGAGGGGGATTACCGCTTATGTATCTTTATATTTTATTTAAACTTCATTTTTTACATATTCAGACATTTTTGTACTTTTTTTCACTTTTTTTTTTTTTTTTTTTTCCAGGGTAGATGTGTTTCTGTGTTTTCATGTTGACATCTTGACCTCCTAGAATTCTTTCCCAGCAAATAAAATAATGTCCCCAGGGTCACCATTATGTTGGGGACATTTTTATGGATGTTCTCCGAAGGTCTTCAAGGGGACTTTAACTGGAGGTAAGGTCTTCAATAATGTCCGGAGAACGTACTCTGGACATCTTTATAACCTATTAAGGACTAAAATAACATCTGCAGAACATCTTCTGGACCATCGGGACAACGATACTACTACTACTACTACTACTACTACTACTACTACTACTACTATTACTTTTTTTTTTTTTTNCTTTTTTTTTTTTTTAAACACACACTTAATGTGTGTTAACAGAGTATTGACCTGAGTAACATAGGACCCTGGGAACACATTCCCCATGTACTCTCAAGCTGTGAAGTGCCATAGTGATGAGATTTGGATCTTTCCAGTAATATCCAGATTATATCTGTGGACCAAGGGGAAGCTGATATATTGCAAATATAAAATTTGTGTGTGAGAATAACTTAAATTTATACATTTTCTGCCTAATTTCGCTACTCTGTTACATTAAAAACGAATCTCGAAAAACTCTGCAAGGAATCCTTAGCATTCATTCCTTACTCGCTGTCTCTCACACAAACAGCAGAAAGCTAGGTTTTTTTTCTCAGAATTCTGACCTTAATCTCAGAACTCTTCTTTTTTTTCAACTTGCCCTAATCCTCTTCCATATGATAGAGAGAAGTTATTGAGGGATAATTTAAAGTTTTGAAAAGTGACACTTATTTAATATGGTAAAACAGATAAAAACAAAAACTAGAAAAACACTCAAAAATCCCTAAGACTTTAGTTAATTACCATTTTTAAAAAACTTTCACATTTGGCGGTCCACCAGATGGCGCTGTGGCCGCGGGACCACTGGTTAAGAATAGGTCATGTAAACCAAGATTCTTTTTCCAACAGGGAGTAAGTAAAAAGAAAAGTGGAAACAAGCGCCTTAATTTTCTCTTATTTGAACTAATGAGCATCATAAACTCAATGGAATTTTTCTCATTTCTATTGGCTGAGAACGCAAGTGCCAAAAATCACCATCTGGCACAAACTGATAGATTTTCATAAACCAGGAATCCAAAAACAACATTCTGCTTCTACACCTTTACTGTATGTTGAGAAGAATTTAAAGTGTTTAAAAGTGCCCTTATGGTGACCACTTTTAAACACTCTAAACACAAAAACTTCATTAGCTCTTCCTTGATATGAGGGAATCCTTGAATTCTGATCATGACATTTGGATCAGTCAGGAATGTGTTGTGGACCTTTTAAAGCATGTGGACATCAGGAAGGCTCTGGGTCCAGACCAGATCTGTGGGCGCACTTTAAGACACTGTGGTGATCACCTTGGTGAGATCCTCCATCATCTCTTTCAAAGATCTATTGACTGCAGTCAGATCCCAATAATCTGGAAAACTTCTTCCATCATGCCGGTTCCAAAGATGACAAGGCCCACTAAACTAAATGATTTCAGACCAGTGGCACTTACATCATTAACTATGAAAATCTTTGAGAAAATCATTAAAAACATTGTTTTGGTAACTGTTGGTGGAAATCTGGATCCTTTTCAGTTTGTGTATCAGGCAGGAAGAGGAGCTGATGATGCAAAGTTGTTTGTACTCAACAATATCTATAAGCACTTGGAGAAGCCTCAAGCCCATGTCAGACTTTTGTTTGCAGATTTCTCTTCTGCTTTCAATACGATGCAGCCTCACCTTTTAGCTGAGAGGTTACTGCATGATTTTAATCTGCCCCATCAGCTCATTCTATGGATTTTGGATTTTCTAATCAACAGAGAGCAGAGGGTTTTTGTGAATGGCTGTTTCTCACATTCTAAAATTACTTGCACAGGTTCACCTCAAGGATGCGTCCTGTCTCCCTTTCTTTTTATTCTGTATATGGACAGCTGTAGGAGTAATATTAAAGGTTCTTATCTTGTGAAATTTTCAGATGACACTGTATTGCTCTCTTCATCTTCTCTGTAAATTAAATTCTTTCTCTATTAGTCCAGTTATTTTTTTGCCGCTTTTATCAATCTTTTATTGAGAATGTGCTAACTTTTTCCTTTATTTGCTGGTTTTCCAGTCTGACATTAAGAGACAGAAACAGTCTGAATAGTCTGGTTAAACTCTGTTCTAAGATCATCGGAGTGAATCAGAGATTTAAATTTTCTCTGTGCAATGAACAAATCAGAAAGAAAGCGACAATTATTTTAAAAATGTTGGGGCACGTTCTTGCAGATGAGTTCTCTCTGCTGCCATCAGGACGGCGCTATGCTTTGCCAGTGTGCAAAACCAACAGATATTCCAAGTCTTTTGTTCCTTCTGCAATCCTTTTATTATATGTCAAAATCATCAGCATCATTTTAGCTTCACATTGATGGTAGCTGCACGTTTTGAGCTTTATTTATTAAAATACAGCAATGCCGTAAATGTGACTCCTGTGTGAGCATTTATTTTAATCCACCAGGCAAAAAATGTTTGCTAATGCTATCTTGCAATGATTAAAGAAAAGGATCTACCTCAAAATCTAATTGACTCCACCAAGTCCTACCTAGAGTACATAAAAAATTTAATCCAAAATATGTCTGTTACTTTTTAAGATATCCT
This sequence comes from Lucifuga dentata, assembly GCA_014773175.1. NCBI lineage: Eukaryota > Metazoa > Chordata > Actinopteri > Ophidiiformes > Bythitidae > Lucifuga > Lucifuga dentata. The sequence continues at coordinate 12,509 of VXCM01005795.1, forward strand.
ACACAGACAAACAAACAAACATATATGATGTTGAAGAACTGAAGATGTACTGGTGGTTCATTAAAAATAATCCAGTCTATGTAGCAGTTGGGGTCCCGAGGACAAAAGTACACATCATAATATAATTCATGTGATAAATATGACATATATACTATTATATATAAAGCTTGTTTTCCCCAAGGGCCAAATTATGTCAAGCATGCAAGCCAAGGGCCACTACCAACCTGATCTTTTTCCTCTCATTTGGTAATAACAACAGAAAACAATTTTCTAATTTTATTAGCATGACATTTTATGACCACGCGATCCCAAGATAAATGTAACTAAAGCACAAGATAGCCTCTGAGCTCAAACCTAGCTTTGTCACTTCTCGATGACATAACTTCTGAGGGCAGTCTAAATTTTAAAATCCCTCTCTGTGATTCGATAGTAGATTAGCAGAGGATTTGATTGATGGGTCAGTGGTCCTATCAGCTTTTACGTAGCCATGGCAACAGGCATGCATTCCCCATGCGTAATATGTGTGTAATATTCCACTGACAGACCGAAGACCGTGTGCTCGTCCCTATGTAGCAGTGTTTTATAATTGCATTTTCTCAATAAAATGGAGCTATACAAATATCTATGGAAATCTTAGCTTCTCCTGAACAAAATGAGCCCAAGCATGACATTTTATGACCACGCAATCCCGAGATAAGTGTGACTAAAGTACAAGGGTTTTTTTTTTGTTTTGTTTTGTTTTTGGAGAAGTCATCTGAGGGCCTGATAGATAGGATCCATGGGCCTCATTTGGCCCACAGGCCACCAGTTGAGGATCCCTGATATATGCTACTTTAGAATAAAATTTCAAATATTCTGGAACATCTGAAAATCACTGTTGGCCCAAACAGTAACAATGATTAAAGAAAAACATATATATCTTATGCAGGATGGACCATAAAATGCAATAATCATGCTAATCTAAACAGATGCAGACATACATAAAAATCACATTATACAGTCATTGAGTGCATCATTAATGTGTTTCCCTAATCTGCAGTCTGTTTCTCATCATTAATAGCCAAGTTTTTAATGAAATATCCCATGTATACTGTACTTCTCATCATTTCTTGTTGTTCTGCATACACACAATACACTATATAATTAAACTGGCACAAAGAACTCGTCAGTCTTTGTGTACGGATGCCACTATTTCTTGTTGCGTTTAGGTTTCTTAGCAACAAAGGAAAACACTGAACATTAAGTTCCAAGGTTTTAGCAGGAGGCTGTTTCCTGAGGTAAATTGCTACTTCAGACTTTTACTGATATTCTGGCTCCTAGATTTGTTTTTTATTGTAGTTTTTGCTCCAAATAGATCCATAAAACACATTTCTAATGAATGGATTTGATTGGAGTTGTTATTATCGTCTTTGTTTGTTTGCTTTGTACAGTCAAAAGAGCAGAACTGTGCATTTTGGAGTATAAAGCTTGCTGTTAAGGAACATTATACAGGTAAAACATAATTCAATTTTTCTACAAAATTGTACCATAACTCTATTGACTCTAGATTCTTTTTTGTATTTGTACATTTTATTGAATTTGTCTTTCATTTGCCACCTAAAAAACTTCACTGCAAAACAATCCTGTACTAGACAGGACGACAAATTTTGGTTTGTGAAAATCTCAACGTTTTTTATTTATTTATTTATTTATTTTTATTTATTTCTATTATTCTTTGTTTTCTAGATTTTTTTTAAATTCTGGTTTCTAGAAACAAGTTACAGTCCTGTAACTGTCCCTCTATGAGCAATGTACAAAAATGGGTTTCCTTGCCTCCAAATGTTATTCCATAACTCTCCAATCCTATGACCCTGAACTTCTTAAGAATCTGTATTTTTGTCACGACTCCATAGAGACAAAACACGTTTGATATGTCAACCACACACAGTCCAGACTCCAGGGCGATGACCAGGGAGAGGAGCAGGGGTCTGACTGATAAGGGGCTTTTCTCCACTGAATTTACCAAGATGATGACGAGGAGCAGCCCTCGCTTTGGTAGCCTGAGCCATCACTCATTCTTCTCTCGACACAACCCTCATCCAAACCGAGTCAGACACATTCAGGGTGAGCAGGACACCAGCAAATCATAATGTACGAGATGGGTTGAGCAAAAATAAAAATGATAGAGATATGAAATCTTTCAACAACAAAGAAGGATTGATGTCTTTTCTGCATTACAAGGGTTTCAAAATAGACCTCAAATGAAAATGTTTAGTCCGGTTCAGAGTTGTAACACATCAATCTTAGCTAACAAGTCTTCATATCAATGTTGAGGCTAGTGTGTAGTTTATTGTTTATTGGATCCCTACCGCAATACAGTTGCTATCTTCCAGGGGTCCAAATTATATACATACATAAGAAAACAAAGAATTAATCAGACATAAAATATTAAAAATTAAAAGGTATTACATAACTTTTAGAAACAGTTAAACAGTTGAGTTCATGTGCATCTTATTAGACATTAAATACATAAAATCTCAATTAAAATGATACGCAAAACACCTCAAAGATGGTCACAATTAGCTGATTTCCTTCAGGAACTGTTTTGCTTGAATTTTGAAACTTTTTTTGTTCTTGATGTGTTTAATATGAAATGGCAATGAGTTCCAGTCAGATGAGGCTCTGTACAGAATTGTGTGTTTGTTTTGGGAAGAGAGAGCTGGCCATACTTTGTATTTTTTGTTAGATAATTGTGTTTGTGATTTGTATATTCCAGCTGATTTTTTTTTTTTTTTTTTTTTAATTCTGGTTTTCCAGAGAACATGGCTTTTCTAATGAAAAGAATAGTACTAAGATGAAGTTTGGTTTGGACTCATAACTATTATAGATTAGAGTGCATTTTATCTGTGCTTGTATAAAATGAACAATGCAGACTAATTTGGATGTTCTGTTCTGAGCCTGAAGCTTTCTTATATCTTTCTTACTCACTGCAGACCAAACCACAGAGCAGTATTCAAGGTGAGTTAGTACTAATGACGCCACCACCATTTTCATAGTATTTGGAGGAACAAACAAAGAGCACTTTCTGCTAATACTTATAGCTCTTCCCATTTTCTTCACAACATTATCATCTTGAGGAGACCAAGAGAGGTACTCATCCAGAATAATGCTTAAAAGCCTGGTTTCTTTAACCTGTTCTAATTGGAAACCATGTAGTAATAGTTTTAGCTGTGGTCCACCAGGTAGTTTGGCTCTAGAAGTGAAAATCATAGATTTAGGTAAGTTCAGTGCTAGAATGTTTTTATATAGCCAGTTATGCACCTCTATCAGCTCCGTATTGAAAACCTCCATTATGTCTTTACAAGCTCCAGAAGATTAGTACATTGTACAGTCATCAGCATACATAACCATAGGTGATTTGTCAAAGATGAATGAAAGATCATTTATAAAATTAGAGTACAAAAGAGGTCCAAGGAAACTGCCTTGTGGCACCCCACAATATACATTTATAGAGTCTGAAAAGCAGCTATTATAATAAACACTTTGAGTCCTACCTGATAAATAACTGACAACCCAAGAGAGAGCAGTTTTTGTAAAATCATAACATTCTAATTTGGCATGTAACAGTGTGATCAATTAGATCAAATGCAGCACTTAAATCCAAAAACACAGCACCTACTAATTTCTTTAGATCAAGATCTTTGAGCCAGTGGTCAGTCATCTGGACCAGAGCTGTGGTTGTGGAGTAACCTGGTCTATAAGCATGCTGACAGCTGCTGATCAATTGGTTTTCTACAAAATAGTTATAAATTTGGTCAAAAACAATTCTCTCCATAATTTTACTTAAAATAGGAAGCAGACTGATGGGTCTGCTATTAGACCCATTAAACCTTCCCTTTTTATCTTTTGGAATAGGAATGACTTTCGATTCCTTCCTCTTAGAAGGAAATGTTCCAGTAAGGAGACATCTGTTGAATATATGTGTTACAGGAAGAGAAATATGCTCTGCTGCAGTTTTAAATGGTTTAGTATCTACAGGGTCAAAGCCAGCAGATGAGTGTTCAGGAAGTGAAGATAATGTTTTATCTGGTAACACAGACCAATCTGAGCTCAAAAGAGCATTGCTTGTTCTGAATAATTCTGTCTTTAACGAGGGAACAGGACGGTAAAGGATCTCCACAATTCATTCCTGATCTTAACTTGTCAACCTTGTGCATATAGAATGTATTAAAATAGTTAGCAATATTAAGTGGTTTGGTTATGAATTGTCCATCAGCCTCATATGTGGACTAGAGTTCTTCTTCACTGTGTCATTTAAAATTCTCCATCTTTCCTTACTATTATTACAAATATTTTTAATTTTCTGTTGATAATACAGTTTCTTTTTGTGCCTGTTCATCTTAGAAACAGTGTTCCTCACTCAGTTTGCTGTACAAGATCCTATCAGAAGCTTGTTTTGACTTACTGGCTATTCATTTGGCAGCATCATACTTTTCCATGAAGGATTTTAACTAATTAACCAGCCAGGGAGCATAATTGTGCCTGACTGCACGCTTTCGTAAGGAGGCATGTTTATCAGCTAAGTTGCTCATAATTTTTATGAATAACGTTAAAGGCCACATTAGGATCTGGTTCATTGCAAACCCCAGACCACTACACTGTCTGAACATCATCCCTAAATTTATCAGAGTTAAGCAGTTTGTATGACCTGCGAAAAATGATCTTTTGAGTTGCTTTGCACATCTTAGTATTCTTAGTTAAAGCTACTGTATAAGATTATGGTCACTGCATCCAGAAGCAAAAACAGCTTCAGAACATAGATTAGGAATATTTGTGAATATATGATCAACATGTAGATGTCATGAGACCATCTGCGTTTGTCAGAATCCTGGTGGGTTTTAACACAACCTGGATTAGATTACATGCATTAGCCACAGCATGAAATTTGTTCCTAAAGGGCACATTTTTTGAACCAATCAATATTGAATTTGCCCATCAAAAACAGGAATATGACTTTGCATGTAAAGTGCTACACCACCTCCAGGTTTATTTCTATCTATGGAGAGTGTTCTCACTTGACTTTTTGCTGCTAGGTTGTGGTTTGATTGGATGTTTTTCTTGTATGAAACCAAACCAAAAATGCCACATTGTAACAGTTTGGTCTCTGATGTGAACCAGAGCACACAGACTACAGGACTGAAAACAAGAAAACACAGAAAAGTCACCTTTACAAATGTCTCATCTTTGCTTTGAAGATAATGTCATTAGCAGTCAGTCCTTTTTTACTGATACCATCCTTGGCTGAAATGAGTTATTCTCTTATTCAGTATTTATATAGTGAATGTGAAGCTTGGTCAGGTGCAGTGTTGAACATCAAAGTGTTATTGGCACAAAAGTCACTTTGTTTCTGAGCTGCTTCTGAAGTTCTCGTCTTTACTCTCAGAAGGTATCTGCAGCTGAACTCTCTGCTCAAAGAGTTCTTCAAGGCTTTTTGCCTTTGATTGTCCCACGTTTCTGAAGCATTTCATTATTTCATGAGTGGGTATATGTTCACTGTGCCTTTTATTCTCCTGCAGGACTCAATGGGAGACCGGTTTGCACAGTGAAAGATGATTGGACTGTCACCACATCATTGTTTCCTCATCCATTTCTCAAGAGCAACATGTTCAGGAAAACAGTTGGCTTTCCGCTTGCTCCTAATCTTTACGGAGCCAGTTATGATAAAAACAAATCAGGTATTTTTACATATCAATTATTTTTGTATGGCTCTGTTTTGGGAGGATCCTAGTGAGCTTCAGGAAAATAGGACTAATTTTCTCGTGTTTGTTTCACAGCACTTTTGTCAGAAGCCTGGAGGGATGAACTGAAGGAGCTCGCTGCTAAAATCAACTCATCATCTCAAGTAAAAAAGGAGAAAAAAGATGTACGTGTTTGCTGTAATTTCGGTATTATCATGAAGACACAATCACACTTCAGCGTTTTTTTAATTAGCTGTAACTTTCACTGCCCTCTGGAGCCTAAAATCATTTTTGCAATTTTATTTTTCACAGAGTTTGGCTTTCATTTGCCACCTAAAAGCTGCACAACAAAAAACATTTTGGCTTGTGAAAATCTTGATATTTCTGCATGAAATATCTGTGTGTATTGTGTGTGAAGGGCTCAATCTCAAAAATGGATCATAGTCACAATCTAGTGGGGAAGAATTTTCAAGAATTACTTTGATCAAAACTTGTAGAATCAATTTACATTTTTTCTCAGATTTTTGGAAACTCTTATTTTCTAGTGAAAAATCAAGAATTTCCTGGAATCGATAATTTTGGATCTGCTTTTTCTTTTCTTTTTTTTTAATTAAAAAAAAGATTTTTCCATCCATCCATCCATCCATTTTCTTTACCCGTTTGTCCTGTTAAGGGTCACGGGGTAGCTGAAGCCTTTCCCTTAGGATTTACTATTTTTTTCCAGAACCAAGAATTTTCTTTTTTTTTTTTCCTTTTCTTTTATTTTTTTCTAGAATTCTAGAATTTTCTAGAAACAAGTAGNCTTTTTTTTTTTTCCTTTTCTTTTATTTTTTTCTAGAATTCTAGAATTTTCTAGAAACAAGTAGAAAATTGGTAGGACTGACAGAAATGTCATGATCTTTGCAAGCCAAAATTTGTTGTTCTGTCTACTCAGATTTTTTTTTTTTTAAGTGCAGATTTTTAGCCAAATTCACTTAAAAGAAACATTGTAAAATTACTTTCAACTCCAGAGGGTTAACTTTTCTTTAATTAAAATAGTGATTAGTAAATAAGATTACATGATTAACCATCTGTGACTCTATAAGCTCACTAAAACTGGACTTCAGTATGATTTGGAAAGTTTTGGCACCCAAAGTACTGTACAGAAGATCAATTATTCTGCTAATTCTTTCCAGGACCGACCTGAGGAAGAAGGTGTCCGCAGAAAGACCCAATATTCAGCTCAGACTGGGAGAATCATCCCTCCATCCACCAAGTCTCACCACCGCAGATCTCTTTCTCAGGGCCCGCTGTACCCTCAACCCTTCTACGACCAAGAGCTCATGGTGACACACTGCCTGTTTTTGTCTTTTCTACTGTTTGGAGGGCTGGTGACCCCTTAACCTTCTGGAGGTTAACGTAATTTTATTAATTAAACTTTTTCTTGAATTTGGATTTCATTTGCCACCTAAAAAGCTGCACTGTTAAAAATCCTTTATTAGTCAAGACAACAGATTTGGCTGGTGAATTTCTGGACAGACCTGTAACAGAGTATTGCCACCATTTAGAAACCCTGGTTGTTGTTTACAGAGTGTGTGTAAAGGAAACAGTCACATGATAACATGTGTGAAAGAATTTCCCAGAATCCTTCTTTTCTGTTTGTTTCTCATTTTCTAGAATGAATTACTGATTTATTTTTGCAGGGTTGTGGTCTCTTTTAGTATTTTAATTGATAGTGTTTATTTTCTAAAAAAAAAAAAAAAAAAAAAAAGAAAGAAAATCAAGACCTTCCCAGAACCTGTAATTTATTTTTAAATTTGTTTCATAAAATATTTTTACATATAGAATTTCTTTTGTCTCATAACTTTCATAGAAATCAAATATAAATTTGGCAGTTCTGTCAGAAATTTTCACAAGAAAAAATGTGGTGGAAGTTTTTTATAGTGCAGGTTGTCTTGACAAATAAAAGCCGATTTCAATGAAAAGTGCAACTGTGAAAAAAAAAAAAAAAAAAAAAAAAAAAGATTTCAGACTCTAGAGGGTTAAATTATGGATTTTAATCAGTTTCTAATTAATTGGTGAAAAATAGATTAATCATCAGAAATTCTCCACAGTTTTTGCTCTGGGTTAAATATTCAGGTACGGTTCAGTCACCAAACTTCACAAATAAGCTTGTGTGGTTTACAGGCTTATGCTTTGCTGGTTTTCCTTTCTTCACAGGTGTTCGAGCTACTTTGTCAGATTCTGCAGACAGATTCTTTGTCTCTGGTCCAGCAGTGGCTTCTGTTTGCAGGCCAAAGGGGTAAAACACCTCTATCTCATATTACATGAGGGAACTTTGGGTGTGGAGATGACAGATTTGTAAATTTTGAGCATAAATGTGCAGTAATCTTACAGATGACTCAAAACCTGGATGTAGAATGGATAGAAATGAATGTAGCTCTAAACAAAAGTGGCATTTTAAAAGTGGATTTGTGTAAAGGCAAAAAAAAAAAAAAAAANAAAAAAAAAAAAAAAAGTACCATCTCTGTTGTCACCACTCCCACTTTTTCGTTCACCTTTTGGTGAACATTCCCACAGGAAGAATGACAGTACTTGTCTGTGTTCCACAGAGAAGGATCTGGTGATGGGGATGATCAAACAGGCTTTGGATGGTTTTGACGCCTCAGGCCATCAGCAGAACTTCCAGCAGCTTCAGGCTCTTCATCATCCTGCTTCATCTCCACATGCTCCACCATTCAGCCAGTCATGGAAAAAGCCATGGAACAGGAGGTCAGGGTGACATTCTGTGTCGGATTTCTAAGGCATGGTGTGTGTTCAGCAAATACCCAGATTAAGGTGTTTGACATTGTATATTTATGTCCGTAGCTCCCACCAAACACATCGACCTGCAAGTGACGACAAACCAGGTACTAAACTCATTGCTGTTCTCATTCTTAACACAATTTGAACTTCTTTTCAGTGCCTGCTGAGTATTTTCAACAGAATCACTTTCCCAGTTCACTTTAGTAAAATTGCCATTAGAGATTACATATACTCTTGACTTAGTTTAGTTTATTTCTTTACACATACTGTACATAAAAAAGAAAAATACAAAATTACATAAGCAAAAAAGGGAATGTGATAGAGAAAATGCAAAAAAAACCAAGGGTTTTATTTTTTATTTTTTTGCATTCCTAATTCTCCAGAACATGCATGTCCCTATTTAATTTATAGAACAATTAGGAAAAGAAAATAGGAAAAAAGAAAAATAACTGATATTACAAAAAAAAAACAAACAAAAAAAAAAAAAAAAANTCCTTTCACAGCTTCCTTGAACTGAAGGGGAGCCAAATTAAGTCATACTACTTAATTACTTAAATGATTCTTTACATACAATGATCAAGTGAATGACTTCTCTTGGATTTTCTGCTTTGAGTTGATCTTACTTTGTCTTTTGATGCCATTTGCTTTTGAAATGTTTCATAAAGGCTGCAGTTTATTAAGCTTATCAAAGGAAATATGCCACAGGAAAAAAGATCAAGAAAGATGGAAAATATAAAGTGATTATGTGCCTGAAGTGGTTTTTTTTTTTTTTTTTTNTTTTTTTTTTTTTTTTTAGTAGCATTGGATCATAAGCACACACACACACCTTTACAAAGAAAGTTCATATTCTTTTATGTAATCTTGATTTGCACAGTTGGATTTTATGGTAACAATATGGCAGCTAAGGAGTTTCTCAGTTTACGAAGGTTGATCGATGAATTCTGAGACGATCAAAAAAGGAGAACAGCAGCAGAACTGTAATAAGTACAGACAAAATGCTAAAATGTCACATAATGATTTTCAAAGTTTCAACTATAATCTCCAACATCAGTGACATTCAAAAAGGGAAACGTCTTTAGTTTTACATATTTTAATGTATAAATTCCCGATGTACAGATGGGCTTTGTCTCTTTTTTTTAACTTGAGAAGTAGATAACCTGTTGGATAATTGATTGTTTGGATAATTGTCTTATCATTTACTGTCTTTTATGAATGAGTCATAGCAGAAATCCGTGACTTCAATCCCATGTGACTGACTGGAGCGTTCTCTTGCAGAGAGGCTTGGAGATGCTGAGGTGCTTGAGATCCACACGGGAACGCCGCAGCATCTTCAAAGTGCACTCCAGCACGATCAGAGCGTATAGGTCTTCCTTATTTTCACACTCCATCAGGATCAGTGTATAGATTTTCCTTATTTTCACCATGGTGATACATGTCTTCATTTTCCTTTCCCTTATCTTCTGTTGAATGATAATACTGTCACAACATGTTACATGATGTCTTAGGTCTTCCATAGGATATTGATGTAAGTAACACATCTTAGGGAATGGGATGACTGTTTTTGCTTTTGTTTTACTTCATTTATATGATACATACTGTTACATAACTGTATCAGCAATCAGCTTAACTAGTTTCAAATCTGTTGTTTGCAGTGAATCCTCCTCAATATCTTGTAGAATTTAGTTTATGTCAATAAAATATGAACTTAAAAATGTCAAATCTGAGATCAAAGACTCAGTTTTTTGTATCTTTCATTGTTTGATCTGTGACTTTTATATATATATATATAGATGGATAGATAGATAGATAGATAGATAGATAGATAGATAGATAGATATCTCTATATCTATATCTATCTATCTATCTATCTATCTATCTATCTATCTATATATATCTATATCTATATCTATATAGATATAGATATAGATATATATAGATATAGATATATATATATATGTATAGAATATGGTGACATCATACCAGCAGCACGTCTTTTCAGATTTAGGCTGCATTTACACAATTTTTGCTCCCATGTGCCACATATCAGATATTTGTTATGAACAGTGAAAAAAAGCCACATGAAATCAGATCAGAGTTTTCTTGCTATCCTGACTCGTGCCATAAAATGTGACACTTTTCTACTTTTTCCACATAAGAATGACATAGCCAATAAACTTGTCAAATGTTCCCTTCCATGTTCAGAAGTTGCTACTACGGATGGTTGTCAAAGCTTTTCAACCACGTGATCCTGCTGATCTTCACTCTTCGCTTGCATCCAGACATCCCTGTGAACCAAACTGAACAAGTACTCCACTCTTTCTTTTTTTAAAATGTAACTAAATCATTGTGGACCTTTAAAGATGCTTCAGAAAGCATCTTTCTGTTTGTGTTCCTTGCAGCATTTTGTTTATCTCCAAAAAACAAACTGTTGTTGTCTGATTGTTTCAAGCCTAAACAGCATAAATACAGGTATCAGATATTGATCAGATGTAAAGGGACTCTCAAAAAAGGCAATAAATAAATAAATAAATAAATAATCTGAATTTGGCATCAAGACATTTAGCATAAATGTAGCAATAAAGAATTTGACCCAAAATGCTGTTGTCCTGGATTGTTGCCATCTTTGTTTCACTGTTTCAAAATTGGAAGCAGTTTTTAACGTGTTCTGATGCTAATCATGGTGTTTTGGCATTCACCTTACCGACTAGTGGATATTAATCCTGCAGACTGACTGTGCTGATGAACATGCACATGCTGAGTTTCTGGATTGATCCACATATGAGCGCTGACACTGGTGCCCAGTGCATAAACTGGGCACCAGTGTTCATGTGCACCAGGGAAGTGAAACTGTTTACTGTTGTGTTCTACTAAAAAGGTTCACTAACTTTTATTTGCTGTTGTATAATATATGAATGAAACACAGAGGTCAATAAAATTTTCCCAAAGAAGCCACCAAAGTTAGGTTTGTAGTTGATATAATGGGGATTGTTTATTTGATAATTTGGTACATGGAAATCCATATCCTCTTAAGAATTTAATAATACTTCAAAGCTCATAAATCCCCTTGAGAGCCATGTGGCAGCCATTTCCCTGCTGAGGGATTGTATGGAACTATTTATTTATTTATTTATTCAGTAGAGCAGCAACTGACCAGTGCTAATGATAATTAAAAGAAAAATGGAAATCCAGTAATGGAAATTTGTCAAACCTCTGAGGACTCCCACTGCTGCTTTCTCTCACATGCCTTTACTTTCTTCTTGGACACAGCAGAGTGTCTGAGCGCTCCAAGATTCCATATGCCGCACGTGTGTTAGCAGCAAGAGAATCCCCCAATGAATGAATGAATGAATAAATGAATGAATGCACTTGCTAAAATGCAGCTTCACACATAGACACATAAAAAAAATGAGAAAATAATCTTATTGCTTAGTAATATTACTGTACAAAATTCATTTTAATGGCAAAAAATTAACTTCACAAAATGTGCAAATGCCTGGTGGTTTTATATGTCATTTTTTTTCATTCAATAGAATGAAAAAAAAAAACCCAAGAAACATATACTCCTACTACACACCAGTTGCAGAGAATTATATATACACATTAAAACCAGTCAGCCAATTTTCTATTATTGAGATTTTTGTGGCCAGTTAATTAATTTAACTGTACTTTCATTTTCAGTAAATTTTTTGTGTGCTGTGTTTTTTATTAGATCTATTAGAGAACCATGGAACCCCTTAATTACTTTTCACCTAAAATAGTCAGATAAACTGCACCTGTTGTCAGTTTATCCTCCCAAAATGGCCTTGGTATTATTAATGCTATAGCTGTTATAAGATAAAATAATAATAATAATAATAATAATAATAATAATAATAATAATAACAATAAACTTGCAACAAAATGCACCTTTTTGATGCTTCAGCAGCACTTTGTGGATGAAATGCACTTTTGTGGAAACGGGTTTTTCTTTGCAACAGATCTGCATTTGGTGCTAATGAGAGTGGAATGAAAGCACTTTAACTGACACACATGTCCTTGCTGTGCTGCTTCCTTGTGACCACAGTTTGGCTTCAGCTGGTTTGGTCAGCCGGTAAAGTTCAGCATTCACGTCATGAATCCTTCTCACAAGGACACCTGTTAGCTGAGGGTGATAAGAAGCAGCTGCTTCCTGCTGCTCAATCTGCGATGCTTCTGCAAGGCAGCATGGGGCCGCAGTGGGGGGGGNGGGGGGGGGGGGGGAGTATTTCACAGACAGACCTTTTAAACTGCAAACATGCCAAAAGGTTTCTCAGTGTAGCTTTGTTCTGCTTGTGAGCTTTGATTTATAAATTCTGAGCCCAGTCAGAAAGGTTTTAGTTAGAGGTGTTGCAATAACGTTTTTTTTTTTTTTTTTTTTTTTTTACATGATTTCCTTCTACATTTCTGCTACACTTCACACCTGTCACACCTCCGTCCCCACTTCCATCTGATTCTGGAGGGATTTTATCAGTTTTATTGAAGTCCTTTTCTTTCTTTCCAAACATCCTCCACAGCTGATGTGACAGCATCATGCAAGGTCAAAGCCAAACGCATTCCAGCTCAAGCCTTTTAATGTTTGAAAAGAGGTGAAAGTTGAAGGTTGGCTGCTGAGCTAGTTCAAAGCCACAATCATGGAGAGCAGCCAGCATGTACAGCGCAGTGGTGGAGCCAAGGGGTGGCCCGTGGTGGCCATGGCCACCATAGACTAAAGCCTGGCCACCCCAGTGGCCACCACACACAGTATTTCAAGTCACTCTTTTTTTAAATTTATTTGAATATTTATTACTGCATGGAACCATTTCTGCCCTGCTGCCCGCAGCACTCAGGACTCTTTATAGCTGAGCACACACATCATGTGATCTGTTGCTTCTACCCCTCCCATCCTACACAGCCAGTTTGTCACAGACAGCCCAGCTTTCAGCAAATTGAGAACACAATTACAAGTATGTTTGTAAAACTAGATGTTTATTGACTTAATTTATTGACGTTTTTTAATTGTTCCATGAAATGAAGGATAGGTTAGGTTATGCAATGTGTGAAATAGCAAAGTTAGTTAGCAAGGTTTTCCATGCCTTGTGCAGACCATCTTCAGCCGTGCACACTCTTGAAGCTCCCAGCTGAGCTCGTTAAGCACAGAGCTCAGCCAGAAGCACGTGTGTGTGTGTGTGTGTGTGTGTGTGTGTGTGTGTGTGGAAAAATAGCAACACAGCTGGAGCTTTATGTGTGTCACGGCTTCAGATGAGTTTTTAGAAGTTTAAGAGACACAAAGGTTTTGCATAATAATGTAATACTGTATATATTCAGAAATTCCCATTTTCTTTTTTGTTTCAAGTTTTTCTGACGTTTCTTTCAAAGATGATAATTAATTACCATTATTTCTGCTGACTAGACTATTTTTAGATAATTTTCCCAGATTTTAGTGAAAAGCAAGCATCCTCTAAACTCTGCTGAATTCTAAACAACACATAATGGTGTGGTGGGGCTCATTACACAGTCATTGATGCCTGAGTGACTGAAAAAGGTCATATTTGGGTACAACCTGCAACATGCAGAAAAAACCTGAACACCATTTAAGGTGCTACCCATGGTCTCAGCCTGGCCACCCCTAAGAATATTGTCTGGCTCCACCAGTGGTACAGCACTGGCCAAAAGTATTGCACCCCCATGTATTTTTGTATAAACTTAACCAAAGTACCACTCCAAACACAACAAAATTAATTTATTGGTGTTTTACAAGTAGTTGAGTATTCGTTCAGAATATTCAGCTATTCTTTAGACTTAAATTTGGATTTCAGAGTAGGTAATATGACTACAATATATCTACAAGTCAGTGAAAGACTGACTCAAAGAAGATGTTTTACCTTCCTGTTCGATCTCAACTATAATATCGGTATTTTTCTTCAAATCTTAACAATATGTCAAAGGTGTCTTCCTACTTAACACTATTAAGAACTATTGGCTCGTTTGCTATTTTAACTCAGAAAGAAAAGTTTACACAGAAATATAGGGGGTGGAATACTTTTGGCCAGCGCTGTACTTCATAACTGCTGTTGGCCTGGATGTCCATCTCATATAACTCACAGAGCTTTGGTTAACTCTGGAACATGTATGTTAGAATCTCAGAGCTCAAATGAATACAGTTCATTTTCAAAAATGCCTCATGAATTATATTAATTCCACAAAAGAATTGCAGCTCTTGCTCACTATCTTATGTGGCAGGCTCAGAATTCATCAGAATTCCCGGCTCACACTTGTTGGAATCCCACTTTTCTGTGTTGAGCTGTTGTGTCTTTATTCATCCAAAGAAGGATTACTTTCATTTGAACTGTGTGAATTTCTTATGTTTGGACAAAATAGACAAAAATTCACTGAATAATCCCAATTTCCCCTCAAACGTTTGATATGTGTGGCCCTGAGAGGAGAATTCAGAATAGGTCCTATCTTCTTCACTGGCCCTTATCTCTGCAGCGTGTCCTTCACAGGCCGTATAAAGAGAGGAGACGCTCAGTGTTACTGTCACTGCTGAGGACAGACGATATGCTGCCTGCTGTTGTGAAGCTCTGCTGTGGAATCTCCTACCCACACATGAGGAGCATGGCTGGTAAATAGATGCTATAATCTGAGGAAGAGCTTTTTCCCTTCTGTGTTATAACCCTCAGGAGTGTATAAGTATTTTTGCAGCTCTAATGAAGCATTATCTATTCATATCTGTATCCATACAGGACTGCAACGCGCAGCTGTGGCAGTAATTGGTCAAGAGATCACACACCTGCAGCAATGGCGACACATCCAGCATCACATGGGATTACATGCTGATTTAACTTATATTGGTACTAAAAAAAAAAAAAAAAAAAAAAATCAGCATCAAAACCTCATGCTATTTCACTATGAGAGTTTCCTGTGTGCATTTGCTAAGGAGAATCTTTTGCAGAGCCCAAAACTGAAGATAGAAATCCTGCTGTTCCAACACAAGATGAGCAGCTGTTCTACATACAACAAGGTCAGCAAGCGATGAGGAAGGCTCTGGATATCTTGGAGGACAAAGATGGATGGAAGATAGAAACAGCAGAGGTAATCTGGTTGACTAAAGTGCTTATTATCATCCACAGAGTCAATTTATTCTCAGTTCATATGATCTGAAAGAAACTCAAGTCCACAGAGATATGAAGTAAATGTTCTTCAGTTCAACTTTGAGACACTTCACTTGAGTATTTCCGTTTTGTGCAGCTACATTTCAGCTGGAATTTTTTTTATGTTTCCACCACATTTGTCTGGCACTGTAGTTACTTTGCAGATTACAGATGAATTCATTTACTTTGGATAATAACATAATAACAGTAATAATAACATAATAACAGTGCATTTTACATAGTTTTGAAAAATGATAGAGGTCAGGGAAATTACCTATAGTACTTCAGCTGACCTAAAAGCATGAAAACCCCCAAACTGGAAATATGAGGTGTTTTTCATGAGTAAAAAAAAAAAAAAAATTTGTATCACTGTCTCTGTGAGAAATTTTATCTTTCATCCATCCATTTTCTACCACTTATCCGGGTCCAGGTTGTGGAAGCAGCATGCTGCACAAAGACCCAAATGTCCCTCTGCTATGTTCTCTTCCTGGGGAATCCCAAGACATTCCCAGGCCAGATGCGATATAAAATCTCTCCAGTGTATGTCTGCCCCGTAGTCTCTGATCAGTTGGATGTGTCTGGAATAATTCCCCAGGGAGGCATCCAGGAGGCATCCTGATTAGATACCCAAAATATTATCAATTAATTAAAAAAAAAAAAAAAAAAAAGTTAATGCTCTCCTAACACTCCTGATTTGGAAATATTTTAAACTGTCTGGTTAAAAGCTTTATAACTCCAGTCCAATTCTGGAGATTTTCATTATTGATGCATTTGGACAGGGGACCATACTGACAATTAGTGCTTTTATTTTAATCATTACAGTTTTGAATGCAGGACTAAAGTTTGTTCCATGTTCCATTTACAGTTATATACTTCTTCCATTTAAGTCATTTCTGGTTTCTGTTGTGTCCTTTAGAAAAACGGTGATGTGATCTGCAGCAAAGTGATGTCAGGAGCCAGAAAGGTTTTCAGGCTGGAGGCGGTTTTAGAGGCCAGCGTGGAGGAACTCTATGACATCCTGTTTGTGAAGATGGAAGAGATGCACCAGTGGAACCCAAGCATCCAGTATATCAAAGTGAGATATTGCCCTTTCAACAATTTATATGAGACTGGTGCTGGTGGTGGATATTTCCCCAAATGTAAATGTGTAACCTTTGGAAAATACCATAAGATATACAATACCATTATTACCTATACTATCCATGTTTTCTAGATCAATTTACATGTGTTTATATTGCAGGTTCTTAAACATGTCGGACCTGAAACCATGATCACGCGTGAGGTGTCAGCGCAGACAGCAGGGAATCTAATTGGTCAAAGGGATTTCCTGAGTGTCAGACACAGCTTTAAACACAAATCCTGCACATATCTCGGAGGAGCAGCCACTCAGCTTGAGTCCTTTCCACCTCAGAAAGGCTTTGTGAGGTACGAGACAGGATGTCAAATTTTTAGTCTGTGAAAATCTCAATTGATTGTAGAATGTTGTCAATTTTATTACAGAAAATAAAACAAAGTTTCAAAAAATCAGGGACAATTAGAAAAATTCCAGAAAAATGTGGAATACTGCAAAAACAAATCTTTCACACTTATGTAAACAACAAACAAAATCTTCAAAAATGGTGTACAAGACATGAGCTTATAGATTGTGTTTGCACGTTACAGAGCTGAAGATGGACCAACATGCATCATCATAGAGGCTCTGGATGAGGATTCAAGAAGGAGCCGCTTTACATGGCTTCTTAATATGGATGTAAAGGTGAGAGAACTATGCTGCATTAACCTATACAGGTTGTGATAAGTTATTCAACTAATCAGCTTTAAATCAGGAACTTTCATCAGGAAGCTTCCACCATTGCAACCTGCAGCTCAGGATCTAGCCTTGATTATGTTCCCAGTATGATTACTGAGCCATGTTAAGATTTGTTAACTCTCCAGCAACATCAGAATGAACCCAGCACCCACACACACATACACTATAAAAAGGGTTCAACAGTATTTTGAGAGGTTTACGGAGAAGAAACCTAGAATCAGAGCTAAGTGTGTTGTTTACTGATAAGGTATCGTAACAGGAAGAGGCAGAGGGAGGAAACAATCAGGAGCAGCACAGAGAGTCTGAACCTCAGAGACAACTGACGAGCTGACAGTGCTAATGAATTGTGTTTGAAGTCCCAAAAGGCCTGGCTGACAGAGCTTCATTTGGCAGACATTGCATAGAAATGTAAACTGTATGGAAATTATGTGTACAAATTTATTAAGGTACTTTGTTTTGTATGTTTTTACCTCCACAAAAGTGGTGGGAATTTAAGCTGCAAGCCAAAGAACAGATGATTTGTGTGTGTGTGTGTGTGTGTGTGTGGCTAGAACCACCATGTTGTCATTTAAAAAGCACTTTATGTTTTCAATAATAACTTCTCATAGTGTGTGTATTTCCCCTTTTCTGGATTTTTTTTTTTAATTTTAGCTAATTTTAATCTAATCTTCCCCAAATTTCACAAATCATAAATTTGGATGCACTCTTCAAAATATTATCAGCTTTTGATAGTCCATACCATCTGATCGCCACACTCTGCTCTAAGTGACATAAACTGCCATAACTCACAAACAAACACATTTTGGACGACATGTGCACATACTGATTTGGCAAAATTTAAAGGTATTTGACTATAGGCGCAACAGCAACATGATGATTTTAAATGGTATGCGAAATTTTGCTCAATTAATCTGGAAATAGATTTTTAGGTATTTAAAAATCATGGCCCTGATCAGCCAATCAGCATTGCTGTATTCAACGCAGTGTGGATCCTAACATAGATGCAGATGCAAATTAAACATTTCTCAATATTTTTTTGTCATTAAACTAAATTTTTAGCATTGTGCAGTCTTGGTAGTGGTGAAGGTGTGTCTTCTAGTATGGAACTAATTTTGCAAATAAACAGTGGAGTCCAAAAGTCTGAGACCACATCGAAAATCTGTGATATTTTTCCATGTAAATCTGGAAATAATCAGAAAGTCTGACATCACAAGAAGCTCTTTGGAACACTGTCAAATCATGCTGGGATAACTTGGCTCAAACTTGTGGAGTCCATGCCAGCTGGAGTGATGCTGTCATTAAAGCAAAAGGAGGGCATACCAAATACTAAGATATTATGATATTCATGTACATTTTCAAAGATTCAACTTTTCACTCAAATTGTTAAGATGATATCATTTGTAATGAAAAATCTTGTATTAAATTCAAAAAGAATGCAAACTAGAAGCATCTTCACAGTGGTCTCAGACTTTTGGACCCCACTATACACATACTTGCGCATGTACTTATTTACCCAAAGTGCAATTCAGGTGTCTAACAAAGATAATATTGCTCTCAGGGCTGGCTGCCGCACTCCATTGTCAATCAGGCTTTGCCACGAGCACAGCTGGATTTCACAAGACACTTACGCAGACATCTCACAGCGCGGACCACCCAGAGCTGACTGGAGCTTCAGGACTCTCACACTGCAGCAGCACCCTGTAATCACTCGCAGGGGGAGAGTAGGAGGCTGCGACATGGTGACAGTCTGGTTGTACCTCCAAACGCTGNACTCGCAGGGGGAGAGTAGGAGGCTGCGACATGGTGACAGTCTGGTTGTACCTCCAAACGCTGCCCTTTCACAGAGAGCAGGAGACTTGCCTGGAGGAGACCCACGGCTCTGATGATCTGCTGAGTTTCCAGAGACCAAGCGTCAGCAGCTGGTCTCTGGAAACTGCCAGCCTGACAGAAGGAAACTGGCTCATAATAGGAAGAAATGTCAAGTGTGACACAAAAGCTTGTCAAAAATCTCTAATATGCTTAATGTATTTCCTGTATGTCACTGATTGTCTCTTGATACATTTCGAACATTATGACAACCTGTATGCCATTTACATATTAATAAATGGTGAACAAAGATTTTTTTTCATGTTATTCATTTTCATCTGTCACAATTTATATACCATATCCATAGTAACGCATTATCAAACAGATTCCAATTAGCAATTCAAGCTTATCTCAGGGCAACTTCATTTATGAAAAAAAGGCTTTCAAAAATCTGTAGCATGAAAAAAAAATAATAAATCAAGGATGCCTGGTTATCTTTCACAAAAAATAAGGCTACAAGGACAGGAGAGGTTTTTGATGTGTGCTTCCATTGCAAAAAAGCAAGCTAATTATCCCAAGCTAATTATTCCTCCACCATGTTTTCACTGGCAGCAGGATATCTCCAAAGTATCAGAGAGATTTCCTGAAGTTTTGTAGATAAGTGGAATTTAGCTCAAGGAAGCATTGATTAGATTTTAAAGACAGATCCAAATCAGGATACAGGATTTTTTTTTTTTTTTTTNTTTTTTTTTTTTTTTTTAACTTTTTATAACACAGCAAGATAGGGTATTTGTTGACATTTTTGCCAATTTTTACAAAGCTAAGAATGAAACTATTAACAGATCCAGACGTTAGTCTGATCTGGCTAATTAAAGTATTGGCTGGGTCAGGGGTCACATGTATGCCTTCACTTTAAATTAACAAATAAATCTACAAACATTGTTTTGACTATTTTCAGCCGTTATGCATATATATCCAGAAGAAGATGATGTCCACATTGAATTTGCACAATAAATCTTTTTTACACATCTGACTTAAAAGTAATGTTAGACAGTCTCACTTTGTATTGGAAAGAAAAGCAAAATCAGGTGACTGTTGCGCCTTGGTGGAGGTTTGAACTCTGAGTGAGTTGCGTACATTTCTGAACTGAAACAGAGGTAAAGTTAAACATTCAATGTAAATGACTATAAAAAAAATAAGGAAAAACAAAGATTGATATTTTTTTCAAACATGTTTTACTTTTTCTTCATACCTTTTAAAAATTCAATAAATATTAACATTTAAAGCTTTCATTCATGTACGTATATACAGGAACTATACAATACAAATAATGACGTTATGAACTGCAATGCAGGAATGGTGTAACACCAGCTTGACCAACCAATCACATTCTGTAGACTTACAGCATTGCCTGTATTTGTCAGTTGCAAAATACTTTCCACTCTATTGCTGGCTGTTAAATTTCTTCTCATAACTTGAAATTTACACTATATACATTATTATCTGAAACTATCAGTTACAAAAAAATATTGTGTTTTTCTGAAGTCTTTTTTTAAAGCATAAGTGACTGACTTCTACAAAGGCAAAGGGCTACAGTGGGGTTGGCTTGCAAACAGCCATGATTCTCGACCGGTATGTTGGATTTGGGACGAAAATCAACAACAAAAATGAGCACCAGGAACAGAGAGGCTAGGAAGCTCCCTGCCAGGAGGAGTGACATCACTTCAACTTGTGACGAGCCCCTCCTAAAGCACGGATTTTCACCACGCCTTGCTCGTTCACAATACAAGTTCAATAGTAGTTCTAATGCACTTGAAAAACAGGCTTACACAGCTGAACACAGATCAAAACATGAATATAGCAATGCAGTCATCACATTTTAACACATCTTGTAGTCGTTTTAGTTTACAGCACCTTTTTTTCTCCTTTCATTTCATATTGAAGCAAACTGGGCAGAGCAATACAGTACAAGTGCATAGAAATTGCTCTGGAGTTTTGATGAGGTAACCATCACTGCTCTGGTCTAAGTCCACTGGCATGGAAAAGAAAATCTTTTGTAAAAAAAAGAAAAAAAAAACATCTGCAGCTTTAGTGTGGATCCATCAGATGGGTGAGCTGAAGTATGGGATCATTTCGCAATGAGCAGTACGTTCACAAATGAGCTCACAGTTCATGTCTCGATGGACCAGGTTCTGTGAGTTGAGTCCCTCTCTGATCCTAAAGCGTCCCTTCTTGACCTGGCAGCAGCTGGGCCTAAAGTGCTGTTTGGACTGTGCTCTTTAGATAGATTTCCACTGGAGGCTGCTGTTGGCCGTGCTGGACCTGGAGGTAGAAGAGGCCCCGGGTCTGAGTTGCTGGCAGGACCCGGGGGCAGAACAGCACCTGTGAATGGTGAAGCTTCAGCAGAGCCCAGATTCTGTGTTACAGCCGTGGTGGTCAGCACCTGGACGGTGGATCGAGGCCGCCTGCCAATGGCTTTAGTGGTTTGCGGAGGGTTCTGGGTTGTTGTGGGCAGCAGAATTTTGGGTGATGCGGTGGGGTGATTCGGAGTGGAAGCATCAGGTTCCACTGAGGCCAAAGTGGTTTTTTGGAGCTCTGGGGCAAATGTGGTGAGGCCTTCTTTCTTATTGCAAGACTCACAGCAAAGTTTGTTATATCCAGGGATGGAACAGTAACGGGCGAGGACTTCCATTTGACAGAAAATGGACTTATCCCCCAGACACAGCTCATCTGATAATAACAGATACCAAGAGTAATAAAACGACTTCGACTACACATGCTTTTTCTAAAAGTCAAACTTTAAGAGACAAGAGACTTTTTTTTAATGTCATTGTTTTTGTAAGTAGTAGACAAGCATTCCACAGACTTTTGACCACAGTGGAAAAAAAAACGTGTATTGACTTACTGGAGGAGATTTTGTGGACAGGATTTTCAGGAACTCTTTCATGTACAGCTTCATCTTTTATTGTAGAGTTCTCCACTGTTTCAAAGGTCACAGAAGACACTGAGGACTGTCCTGGATTTCATAACAAAGACAGGACAAAATCCAATCAACCTTCAGAAAATATTACTAAATGTGACTTTAAACAGGAGCCATGAGTCCAAAGGAAAGCTCCTACAACCTCTTACTACTGTTAGAACAGTAATCAACTTCTACAGTCTCTTGCTGCAGAAGTGCTGTGCACATGGAGCCAAAACAGGCTGTTTTTAGATACTGCCTTATTACGGCCCACCTCCAAAAAGCCTATTCTGCTCTGATTGGCCAGCTGCATTACCCCTGAGCTGGCAACACCCACACACGAATGCTGGCCAAACACTTGCTAGCTTTGTACTTGCTGGGTGTGTCTAACCAGGTGTGAAGGCGAGTAAATTAACGTGTGACGTGTTGATGTCAACATGTTACAGAAGTAAAGGACCAATCAGAAATTAAGCTGTCAAGGAAGTTCAGGACCTATGGGTTTGTCTAGATGCATTTATATGTGTGTACCTCAATTTTAACACATTGGCAATGTTCAACACATACTCCCTACTATAAAATTATGGGAAATAATAAGAAGCAGAATTTGTCACCAAATCTACAGAAGTTATTGTAAGAGGAAAACTGACTGTGCTTGAACTGGCTTCAAATTAAACCCAAGGCCTTGTGGAGTGTGTCGTATGGAGCTCTAAGGACCCCTCTGACCCTCATCAGGATCTTACCTGGACAAGGATTTAGTTTGCAGATCAGGACTGTGTCTGGCTTCTCGCCCTCACATTCACCAATGGTGTTGTCACTGGCCTTACATACCACCTGCCTCTGCTGAATGCCCTCGCCACAGGTCACCGAACACTACCACACACACGCACACACGCACACACACACACACACACACACACACACACACACACACACACACACACANTGTGTGTGTGTGTGTGTGTGTGTGTGTGTGTGTGTGTGTGTGTGTGTATGTGTGTGTGTGTGTGTTATTGGCCTTAATTATTATACCACATTACACTTGTGAAGGTAAAACAATTAATCAAATTATTGACTATTTGTCTTAAGTAAAAAAGCCAAACATTTATGAGTTTCAGCTCCTCAAATATGAGAAGTTGTTGCCGTTTGTTTCATAAAATTGTATTTACTGTTGTAATTATCTGTGTCCCATTCAAGGGCTGAATTTGACCTTCCTCTCTAAATGGGACATTCTAGCCTCACAGAAAACAAAATGAATGGTACATTCATGCAAACATCAAAAGTCTGATCAATAGGATGTTGCATCATTTTAAAGCATGATGGAGGACTGATGTAGTGTACAAGGTTATCCAGGCTGCTACAAGATCATTATTTACATTTACCAAGCTCAAGTTTAAATGATGTATTTACTGGTGATCGATGGCCACATGAACACAAAAACCTTGTAAACACAATGTGGTTATGTGATATTTTCTGGCTTTGTGTCCGACTTGAACACTCCATTAAACAACTGAGCAGTGCACAATGGATTATGGGATACTGAAGGCTATCAAAAAAGGATTGAATTGTAGAAGCCTTTAAATGACGTCAGACACTGAAGGACTGTTAAGACATTTTCAGTCCACAAATGTGGATTTTGTTGGATCCAGTCCCTGAACTGCAGCACAGCAATCTTCTGAGCTCACCTGAGACCACGCCCCTGTTCTCCACTGAGCAGGACAAACTGTGTGGTTACAGACTCTTCTGGTCTCCGGACGCTCTTCAGTGCAGTGTTTGCTGTGGACGGGTCTGTTGGTGCCATTGTGGAGGGCCTGCATACACTGCACGACCCTGGTCTGGTAGCTGAGCTTCCCACACGTCTTGCTGCAGGGACCCCACTCTTCCACCACCCACCTGTCAGCATGAAAGCTTTAACACTTGGAACTGGCTTCTCACTTAAGCGTACAGTAAATATGTCGATTATTTTCCATCAATTAAGCATAATACTTATATTCTCTCCAAATAACAGGCAGAAAATCATGTCATGATGGTGTTAAATTAGGCATATATAGGGGAAAAGCCATAATTGCAGCTTTCAATACGACTGACATGCTGTATATTGAATGCATTAGCGACTTGGACATGAATGTCTATAAATAGGTGGAAGTTACTTACATGGACTGTCTACATTCTTGAACATTGCAGCGTTTCCTAATGGGTTTGGGCTTTTTGCTGGTTTCACAAAAGTTACGATGCACCAAGCGGCTGTCACTCTTCCTCCTACATCCATATTTTGTGTACTGTATGCCTAAGAGATGCAATAAATGTATATAATCAGTCTTCAAACAAAGCAGATTAGGTACTCTGTTATTTTTAGTTTGTCTACACATGCAGAAAGTTGTGGATTGCATCTTTAATCTTAATCTCTTATTTATTTTCACATACACTAACTGACCTCCCCCACAAGCTTTGGAGCACTGAGACCAGCTCTTCAGCGCCCACTCATAGGTGTCCAGTTCAGCCAGGAGAACATTGTTGTTAGTAATTAGCGGTAAAAGGTCCTCATGGATGATATACTGGTATGTCAAGCTCACTTTAATGTCCTCCTCCTGAGGAAGGATCTACATATGGAAGCAAAGAAGAAATGATGTTTAACAGGAATGCAAACAATTAAGTTCAGGAGAAAGTCAACTAAATGTTAAAGTACCAGTCTCCCTAAGCTGAACTGCTCACCAGCACTACAATGCCTTCGTGAAGAGGGCCAATTGTTTTCAGGCTCTCCTTTTCACCATCAATGGAATATTCCCACAGCAAACCATTTTCAATGAAGTTCTTCGACTCTGCCTCTTCACTCTTTGCGTTCAATATGAAGTTTCCAGTAACTTGATTCTTCACAGCTGTCAGTAATGAGGAAAAATGAAAAACATATTTTTTTATGCATGCACGGTGAAAAAGAATGGCTGCACGTTAAGTAGCATGCACTTTTCAGTTTGCTTCATTCATTCAAATCTTGGCAAAACTAAAAAGAGATACAGAATCAACCCCCAAACAACTCT
Organism: Lucifuga dentata; assembly: GCA_014773175.1. Taxonomy (NCBI): domain Eukaryota; kingdom Metazoa; phylum Chordata; class Actinopteri; order Ophidiiformes; family Bythitidae; genus Lucifuga; species Lucifuga dentata. The sequence continues at coordinate 37,765 of VXCM01005795.1, forward strand.
GAGACTCTTTTTTCTGACTGGGTACGTGTCTGTATGTATTTTGAGATGTTTGGTGTTGGTAAGCCAACAGTAATATTCCAACTTGTGTGTCATCTGTTCTTCCTATGAGCTAATAAAAGCCAGAGAGGAAAGGAGAGGAAGGAGAAGAGAAAAGAGGAGGGTCTGGCTAAATGCCATGGTGATCCTGACTCACCCCAGTCAGTCACACAGAGAGCCATTGTATGCTGAAAGATACGAGTCTCCCTCCTCTCTGTCAGTCCATCTCTCATACCTGAAGGCATTTTATAGCTCCGAGCTTATTACATCTGATACAAAATCATGTCCTGCACTTTGCAATTTCAGATAAAGCCTCATCCACCTACTCAGATACATTCAGCTGAAAGTCATTACTTTGATTGTGTAGCTTAAATTGGACCATAATTGTACCTCGGATGTTTTATCAGCTCTGTTAATTGCACTGACACCTATAATATCGCTCAAACACAAACTTGACAGCTACAGGCACAGCTATACAGTACCTGCCTCTCTAGTGTCATCGTGTGAAATATGTTCTCACATTGATGAGATTTCCTAGCTACAGCAGATAGAAGGTCAGCTATAGTATATAATATGCCCCATTTCCCAGCAGAAATTATAGTCAAGATGCTGTTATAAAGATACTGTACAATTGGGGAATGAAATTGGACTCAATTAATTCTACAGTTCTATAGTTCCATTAGAAGTTCCATGTGACTCTACAGTTTGTCAAGGATGTAGGACAAACTCACCAATTATATGAGGGGAGGTCTCGTTCTCTTCAATAACAATGTGGCGGGCTCCAATCGGGATGTCAAACATTTTCAGCATGCCTATCAAGACAAAATGACACAGCTCAGTATGGTGGTACAGTAATGGTACACCGGGCTGTGGTGAAATAACAGCCATTTGAAAGCAAACCCCTCAGTTCCAAACACATCTCAAACACTCAAAAGAAAGTGTTTGAGATGTGTTTGAAAGATGTGTCTGGATAAGTGCTCTTAAGTTTAAATCACAGTTATCTACCCCATCTCTCGCCCCTAAAAGATTCTAGATGACGTTGTTTCTGATATACTATTCTACAGTCCAATATAATCAACATAATACATTTTTGTAAAGCAAATGTATTTTGTGAGCCACTTCAGAAAGTCTTTTGCTTCCCCAAAACTCCCCTTTAATAAGCTCAAAGCCAATGTTAAAGCTAGCGTTCTTGCAACATCAACTTTAATGTCAGGTTTATACCTGACATACAGTTGCTACATGAGCAGTGCTGCTCGCAAACTCTCGCTACTTTAGGTCCATCTGGAGGACTATATATATATATATATATNTATATATATACAGTATATACATCCACTAGGGGGCAATGTGAGGGCCTTAGCATCTTCCTGTGGGTGCTGAATACCTGGAAAACTACTTCCATCTTTGCTCAAGAGTGAAACAAGTACTTTAACAGTCTCCTCAAAATTTTCAGCCATTTTACTGGTGGTCACATCATCATATTGCTGACATTACTTGACAAACTTTGATGTTACTTCCCCCATTTTTTTTTCTTTAATAGGTATTGCATCTTGTCTGAATTGTATTTTTGGCATGGCACATCAGAAACAGCACCATCCATGTCTGAGGCTAAATAATCTCTCCACATAGTTGACTATTACCATTTTTCTTGGGTGTCTTGGTCAGCGTGAGCTTCACGGTGCGGCAGTGGGAGTTGTCCCCCTCACACACTCCACATTTGTCTTCTTGTTTGTATGAGCCCACCTCCTTGTCACAGCCTACATGCTGTGAAGGGGAAAGGTAAAGTCAGAAACTCTGCTCCTCTGACATTCAGGCTGACTGAGATTACTCTGTGGGAAATGATGCCATGGGAAAAACACACCACACTGGTACAAAGCCAAGTGACTGGTCTGAGTTGATGCATATTGAAAACACACCCAGACATAACAGGAATGTAGCCAAAATACTGAGCGCTTGGCCAAAAACCAAAATATGTCTCTGATTTATGTCCAAGGTGAATATGTAGACACAATACTGTTTATTCCACATTCATTACATCTGCCACAGACTGTGTTTTTGACCCACTTAGTTTGTAAATTTCTTAATTGTCAGAATATTTCAAAACCAAACTTCAGTGAATTTTGGTTGGGCCACAATCCAAGAATCACAAGTCATTTTTGGTGTGGATCTGGATCCAGTATCACTACCATGTGGCCATTTATTCAGATGCTTTAGATCTTAACTTCTAAGCAGTGACACATAGAAGCAGTAACAGTAACTGCAAACAAGTTTAGATGACACGTGTACAGAATGCATCAGCTCAGACTGACACTGCAAAGTTTGATGACATTTAGCCTACAGATGGCGCTACTGCAATAGTGGTCATGGTCTGACTTGCTGTATATCTTGCACAATCTATCCTTTTGCAAAGTCCTCATATTCCCAAATAGGATGTAGGTATTCTCCATGGTAATCATGACAATGATCAGCCAATCAGTCAGCACCACTGTGTAGTTTGATGCAGATCTGGATCCAGAAACCTTGTTACTAAGAACAAAATTATCCAGGAGATTTTTGCTGTCTGGGTGCTTGTTTGCAATTTAAATATTGTCATCCTATATCTGCACAGTTATGTCTAATGGCAGCATTTTCATGTGTCAAATTAAAAGACATATTACTCTTGCTGTCTCATCACATGTGGTTTCTGATCTCTGGCGTAACCCTTGAGATTACAGTATACAGTAATTACCCTGTTTATGTGTTGAATTAAACATAAAAATGTTGCCCGCTTAAGTTCAAATTTCAGTGTTATCACGCGATTCTTTAAAGTCAGTTGTCTGTCTTTGGCCTTTAGCAGTCTATCTGTGCATGCCAATCGACCCACAACAATGGCCATGTGTGTACATGTGGTAGTAATAGACATACCAGACACTCTCCTCGAGCACACACGCTGAAAGGATCTGAGTAGCTGCAGCGCGTCCCATCATGCATCACCTGGTTCATGAACACCACCTCTCCCGTTTCCTTTGACCGACAGCTCAGCTCACATTTGCGGGACTCTAAAACACACAAACATGCACGGAAACACACCCACGCAAACACCTCAGTTCCAAGTGTGTCTTGAATATCAGAAGGATCGCCCACCATCATCCTGCAATTTCATTTCTACACATGCTGCATTATGAGAAACATATTATCCAAAGAAAAGTGTTTTAAAATCAAAGCCAACTTTGCATAATTTTTCAGACTGACCATCTGGATGCTCATACGGCAGCCAGGTGTGTTTGATGTTTTTGTGATATTTGTTGCTCCTCTGGATGCACTGCTGAGCAAGGAAGTCCTTGTAAGGTCCAGCACACTCTTCTGTGTTGCACATTTGGTAGTCAAAAGCAGAACCAGGACAATCTCGACCACCATAGGCAGGCCTGGCGAATAACAAACAGTTCAGTTTGGTATCATTTCACAATGAGAACTTAACCCTTCACACACACGTCTCCTTGTGGACTAGATGGAGAATTTTAAAGGGTAACCACCAAAGGCAAAGTTCATTCTGAACTGTGGTGGGGTGACCCTTTGGTTTACATTTAGTTTGCAGAATGTACCTTTAATTAAAAGTTTGAAGATGGGCCTTTTACTTCATATGAACTATTTTTCCATTATGGCCCTGCAACTTTTACTCAAGCAAAGGATCAATATCAATGTGTTTTCATTTCAGCTCCTTCACATCCAGACCTGGTTTCCTCTTTGCCGGAGTACTTACGGAGGGTTGTCGCAATGTCTGCTGCGAGAGCGAATTCCACCTCCACAGGTCCTGGAGCAAGAGCTGAGCTTCGACCATGAGCCCCAACTCCCATCATGACCCTGAGGCTCCTGGCTGGATCTCCAGATACAATGGCCCTTAAAGCACCACTAAAAAGACGCATAAATCAGAAAGCTAGACCAACGTGAACAGAAAGAAAGTGCACAATAAGTCCTGTACTTAGCTTATATTACTTAGAAACCTCTTTGGTCAACAATTTTTGCTCCTTTGCCATTTCTAAAGAAAGTAATTTAATGGTTTAATAAAAGTCATTCAGAGATATTTCCCACCTTTCCGGGTGCACACTCGGTTCCATCCACCGGAGGACCTTTTTTGGTTTTACAGAAGTACTGGTTGTCAGGGTGGCTGCACCATAACTGCTTGCAAGGATCATAGGTCCGAAACTAAATGAGGAAATGGAAATTTTAGGCTTTGGTATTTAATTTTTAAGGTAACGGTACACAAAATTAAAAAAAAAACATCATGGCATTTTACTTTGTGCTCTTAAAAAGCCTTGCTTCAGTACTTCCAGTCATGCTGACGTATAAATACTCTATCTAATTTTCTTCTGTCTATCATTATGTATTTATACAGTATTTTGTTGCTATTTTGATTGTATTGTCTTGTCAGTCATGTATTAAATGTTTGGCTTTGTGAAGGAACTCAGGAAGAGCTAACAGGGATTCAAATAAATCAAATAACTCAAACAACATATAAACATACTGGGGATTAGGAAGGAATGATGGACTTACAGCAGTGCACATTTTGTAACCCACACCAAAATCAAATCGACATTGCTCATCCATTGAGTAATTGATTCCAGGAAGTTCAGGAAGCTTGGGCCACTTGTGCTCAAAAGGATCATCCAGAAGGCAGTCATAAGAGCTGATGAAAACACAAATGCATGCATGCAATATTTGGAGAACAAAGAAAAACAACAAGCATACTTCTAATGAAATGAAAGAAAATCAATAAGCTATCGAGTCGCTGCACGCATACTTCAAGCTACATCCAAAACAAAGGAGGGCAACAGAGGAAATGATGATGCGTGATATGAGAGAGAACGTACTGGATGTATCGATTGAGCTCCTGCTTGCTGCAACGTGACCAGTGATACCGATGGAAAGCTGCTTGGACAAGAGGAGCCATGATGCTGCCCATGCTGGTCTCATCAGCACAACGATTCCCCTGTCCGTCGTGCTCCATTCCTAACCTGATGACAAAGCCAAATTTAGAACAAAAATAATTGGTGTGTGCACTGGAAATGGATGCAACCAAAGAAAATGTTGGTCTTTAAACCTGCATTATTTTTGATATTGTAACTACAATGTGAAATGATTGCTCACAGTGATGAACCCACAGAGAATTACAACAACTCTGCAGCTTTACTGAGGGTTTAGCCTCTTAAGTTGAATCTGAGTTGTTCTCATCAACCCCATCAACTGTTTGCATTAAAAAAACAAAAAAAACAAACCTACAATAAGGCAAGTACACTACCTGCATGTTATGCAAAAGGTAAATATGGTCAAAAGGTGCTGATAGATTAATACCTTTTGTAACCAGCTTGTTTAATTTGCTACATTGCTAACACAACAGAGCCCTGTTACAGACAACGCTTCCTGTGATTACAGATTACAGTTACTATGCATCAGTATTGGCTTAATTGGATGCAGATTAATCTCGTTAGACTATGGAGTCCTTTCATCTTCATGCCATTACTCACACATGGCCAGTTTCATGAGCAACCACAAAGGCGGAGGAGAAGCCATCCTCGTGGTTCAGAGTGCAGCTCCTCAGTGGGTGGCACATCCCTGTCACCGGAGCGTAACCTGGACAACAGAAAGATCACACAGCCCTAATAATGATGAACCATGCAGAAGGTCATGGCAAGCTCATGCAGAGCTAATGATCAATGTGGAAAACTATCTCCTCATGTGTCATTATAGTGCTTATATATAGTACATATTCTTATAGTTGCACTCATTGCACTCCTGACAGATTTTGTTACTGAACGTATCCTCATTACACATGAAGAAAGACATGAATTAAACAGCAGCAACATAAATACACAAAACACAGTTCACCATACAACAATCTTTAAGCAAAGCACAAACATTAAACATAACTCGATCAAGAGTTGTGCAGCGATTCAGCTTAGTGCATTTGCTTTGGTTCAGAAGCATTCTAGCCTTTTTATTTGGGTGAATATTGGTTTTTAGATCATTTCATGCTTTCTGACCATCAGAAGACTTTTGGCATGCAGGTAAAAAAAGCAGAAAATGCAGAGGACAGACAGCTGATGATAAAGACTCGTGAAAAGAGTTTATGTTTAGGTTATACTGGTGTATTGAAAAAGAGAAATGTCTGCAGCAAGTTATTCCAGTCACAGCATAAGTGATTTTTGCTACAGTGATGATTATGATGATGAGGATGATGATGATGATGCTTTTTGAAGGCCAGCAAGCCAAGTGACTCATGGTTCTATTAATAATGACAAAATTAATATGGTTGGAGCTTCAAGTGAAATAGCAAAACATGAAAGCAGCTGAGCAGCGTAACCCTTTATCTGAGAGGCAGATAAAAGTATTCAGAAGATTGCAGGTTACATAAAGAGACCAATGGGAGCTTTGAAGCAAAAGGAGCAGCAACAGCTTGGCTCAAAAAATCATTTTCTCGACAGCTGATGGATGAGCAGAGAGGTGGTCTCTGTCATCTGGCTGATTAATTCAAATATGGAACAAAACTGCACAAAGATTTTTTGTTTTTTTTTTTTAAATAATACATTCTGAAGATGACATATCCAGATTTCCATGTTCTTATTTTCATTTAAGGGTCTATTTTGAAACCTTTGTAATTCTTTAATGTGTAAAAAATTACATTTATGTACTTATGCTCTCCCTTGCTCCAGCACTGCTGTGCATAATGAGTGAAAACATTTAGCGAGAAGTTAAAAAGTTTGTTGGTCTGCTGTGATTGGCCCACTGACAGGCCTGAGCTGGCAACTCAGACTGTCAAACATGGATGCTAGCCAAACACGTGCTCACGAGCCTCATACTTGTGTGTGTAGGTGAGTAAATTCAAACATGTCCTTTACGTCTGTAACGTGTTGACATCAACACGTTACAGACAGTAAAGGACCAATCAAAACAAGCTTTGTGGATAGTTCAGGACCTATGGGTTTGTCTTACTATGTGCATTTCTGTAGTTGTCAACCTCCAGTTTTGACACTTACTGTATTACATTATAAAAATGAGGGAAATAATGAAAAGGAAAATATATACACATTAAAATGGCTATTTACAGTTATTACATCCATCAAGGAGGTTATATTTTATGTTTAGCAGGATATCTCAAAAACATTTCAGTCTGATCTCCTTTTTGCTTTGCAGTCACACCATAAACTCTATGGATTTTCTTCAGTTTCCCCCAGCCTCAAATCTGTATTTGGATATAGAATCTACCATCCCACAGCAAAACTCTGGCAGGAGAGTGTGAGTCTGCCCGTGACCGTGAGGCACCGCACCCACACTCCCACCCACTGCAAGGTGCTTTAGAAACTGCTGTGTTATGAACACAACACAACTGCAGCTATGGCAACATCCAAAGGTGCAAGAAGCAGAGCAGGTAGTTTCTGATCATCCTTTAAACATGACACGTGTGCTTAAAAGTTAAAAATATGCACAAGTCAATGAGAGGTATTGAACATGAGCACAGAGGATGTTTGTTCACGCTGTCGCTGTCATGGTTAAACTGCTCACTTCAAGTGCTGTGAAAGATCATCTCACTTTTGAAGTGCTGAAAAGAAGAAATACAGCATGAGACAAATGCTAAATTATAACAACATGTATTCTTATTTACATACATGTATTGTTAGGATTGATCATGGCTGCAGTAACAGCCATCTAGTGATTATCTGTGAACGAAGCAAAGTTCATACCGAACTTTACAAAGAAACCCAATTCACACTGATATGGATAGAGATAACAGATTTACATAAGTGACAAAAACACAACACTTTCTGTTTTTTTCTCTACATGCCAAAAAATACCTTCTTTACCATAATCAATCTTCAACTTTCACACCCTGGGTGGCATCAATGTCAAGTCAGCAAGGTTCTGGAAAAATGCTCAGTAATTACTTTTATGAGGTCGCTGTGGCAGACTTATTGTTGCACTGCAGCGCCCCCTTTAGGTTTCCACTGACCTTACCTTGGCAAGACTTGAAGCCAACCCCTTGTGAATGGAAGCAGATATCAGCATTCAGTCTGCACAGGCCTCGATCGAGAAAAATACAGTACCTTGCATACCTGCGGGGCCAAAATCTTGCCTTGTGAGGAAAATGGAATGGTCATGGTACTCTGCGTGATCGGGCTCGCGGCGCTGCTGCGTGTTGGACCATCTGCACACCTGCTCCAGGCTGCGGGATGGGTTACCACGTTCGATTAGGCTTATAGACTGGAGAAATAAAAAGACCAGGACAGGTTTTAGTGCTTCAAATGTCATGAGGTCTAAATTCATTCCTGCTGCTATGGTAACTGGGCTTTTTTTTTTTTTTTTNTTTTTTTTTTTTTTTAGCTGTTATTTCAACTTAATTTCAATTTCAACTTAATTGAAGCGACAGCTGTTAGTCACATAGGCAGATATCTGTTAAAGTAGCAACAGGTAAACGAAATACAAGACCATACATTTAAAAATTATGCAAATTTATGTTTTGACTTATTAACCATTAATCTAGAACAGGGGTAGGCAACCTGCGGCTCCAGAGCCACATGCGGCTCTTTTGCCCATCTCCAGTGGTTCCCTGTGGCTTTGACAAAAGATTATATGGAAATGAATTATATGGAAATGAACAACAGTTATTTTTTAACTTTTTAATTTTCATTTATCATTGATGTAAATGATTCTTACATTCTCCAATTGTAAAAATGTGTAGCCTATACACCGAATTTTTAAAAAAGTTTTAATATTTCATCAACTAAAACATGCATCATAGCCTAAATCTATCGCCTGGTGCCTTTTCCTCTTAATTTTGCCAAACCTCAACTCAACAGCAGTGGCTATTTATGTATAAATGGCTAATCTTTAGTCTCCCTAGCTATGGATTCTAAATTCAAAAAAAGAAAAGTTGCAGAGGAAAACAGAGAATTTAATAGTGCATGGACAGATTTGTTTGCTTGTACAGAGAGGCACTCTCTCTTCATAGGCTGTGTTACCTTCATTATAAGGCTCAAATATGTTTTGCAGATCCAGACAGTTTTTTTTTTTTTGGCCAAAAATGGCTCTTTTGATAATAAAGTTTGCCGACCCCTGATCTAGAACTATATGGATGAGCTGAATTTGGGATTTGGAAGGGAATTTATAAACCGGAGACAAGAGTGCAGCCCACTTGTGTGTTTTTCCTTGATTTTCCTTAGTTTCTCCTCTGCTGGCACCTACAGAACAGCATCAAATTAAAAATATCTGTTGATAGTTGTGATGTAATAGTGGGTAAATAAAACATGCAGCATTCAGTTAATAACAGTAATGAAGGCCTGAGGGAACAATTAGTTTGTTTATCCTCTGTACTGAACACGTAATTCTGGAAAGATGATGTAAACAGCTTATCGAGCTAATGTATGCCGTGATGGATTGAATTCCACTTTCATGTTAATTCAATTAAAGACATGATTTAACGTCATTTTATCAGTATCACCGATCTTAATTTGTATTTGCACAATTTTCTTTGTTTACTGTTTTTCTACAGTCACTGATGTCACTTTCTCCTTTTCTCATTTCTCTTTTTCTTGTTTTTAAGTCAAAGCACTTTTGAGCTACTTTGTATAATGCATGCTAGGGTTAGGGTTCATATTCTTCACATTACACATATTTCCATGTTCTCGTTTTCATTTATTTGTTTTAACCTGCACAAACACATTGAGCCACTTCTACTCTCCTGTGCTGCAGCACCACTGTGCACACTGAGCGAAAACAGGCCATTTTTAGGCACAGCAATCAAGTTTTGCAAATGTGACAATTTTCGACACATAATCCTGACTAAATTACACTATAAATCTTAGGAAAAATAAAAACCTGAATGTGTCCCCTTCAAGTTTTTTTTTTTTTTTTTTTTTTTGCTTTAATGCTAGCACCATCATTGGTACTAGGTGGTTATAGAGTGCCAAGGTTTATAGTCCTACAACTTGGAAGTGATTAAGTCATTGGTTCCCAATTCATTTGCTTTCATAGACATTAAAGTGTATGAAGAAATTAACCCCTGGTATTAACAGTATGCTAAAAGTTTTCACATTTTCTTCATACAGCTTTTTTCTATTCACATCTGTTAATGCCTTAGTCCATCTTAGCTTTATGTGATATGTTTCAGACCTTGATCTCACAAATCTACAGTTAGCCAGCTGAATATAGCCAGTAATTATGTATTCAAATCCTTCAATGATATAAAAGTTTTAATACCACATTGCAAAAAAATACTCCTTACAAGTAAAAGTTCTGATTTCAGAACGGTGAACAAGTATTAGCAGTAAAAAGTGCTCAAGTGTCCTAAGTAATTATTCTGAAGAAGGGTCTCAAATGAAAGTCCCAAACGTTGAACTCCTTCATTTTGCACCCTCACCTGTCGGTACCCGACCATTATCATGCGGACAAGGACAATGTTGATGTTTGTTCCCAAAGACTCATCATGATAGATTTCATCAACCTGAATAAAAAAAGAAACAAACAGCATCTGTCACTGATCTGAAAGATGAAACAGTACATGTGAGCAATGACGCATTCAGAGCATTATGTTCCCAGGTTCCTATGTTCCCCAGTGATAGATAGATAGATAGATAGATAGATAGATAGATAGATAGATAGATAGATAGATAGATAGATTCTTTATTGTCATTATATATAAATACACAACAACATTTCGGTTGGCAGCAGTCCTCTTAGCAGCAAGAAATAAAAAAGTAAATAAATAAATATAGGGCTAAAAATTAGATAGTATATAAATATAATAAATTATGCACATCTGTATTAAAAATAAACTATAATCACAACATATCATTGCACTTATATAGCACAATAGAGCACATAATGGGTTAGGGTTATTCTGCTAACATACTGAATAACATATATTCTGAATATAATATTAACAGAATATTGAACTGGACCCACAGGAACCCTGGAACATAGATACGCTCCTCATGATAATATATTCATAAGCTCTTAGCAATGCAGACCACCTCATTAGTCTCTGTGAAAGTCATCTGTGGTACAGCCTTCATCTCAATCAATTTCAGCTTTCATCTTATTATCAATAGCTTATGGTCTGTACAAATCACGCATTTCCTCCCATACAGATACTTGTGAAAGTATTGCACTCCAAAAATAATAGCTAACCTTCTTTATCCAGTTGGGAATAGTTCTTTTCTGCACTTGACAGCATGTGTGATGCAAACCCTATATAATTTTCTCCTCTCCACTTGGCATGTGGTGAGCTAGTACTGCTCCAATGGAGAAGCATCACAGAAAAGTATCAGTTCTTTGTTTTCATCATAGTGTACTAGCACTACCCTCTGATGGTGTCACCCGGTGCGGTCCACCACCCCCCCCGCAACCTCCTTGTGATGCCTCTGCATATGTGCACATCAACTCTGAGCACCCAAGCAAAACTCAATGGTATCTGGAGGAACTTCAGCGAAATGATAAATTTAAGTGACCAAAACTCAGTATTCAGGAGTTTTATTCACTGTAAATTCCCTGTATTTCATCCTTGTACAAATCTGTCATTTTCCCAGGCAGGATTGAGGTATTCCCCCAAAAATCATGACAACCATCAGTCTATCACAATGACTTTCTCTCACTGTGATGCAGATCCACATCTAGATTTTGATCTGCACTTTGATGCAGATCCAAATCTAGATGTGGTTTCAGCAATTACACTTTTATTATTAAATTTAAATAAAATGTTGCGCTGCCAGGATGCCACAGTGCCACAATATCAGGTTGATTCATTAACCAAATTATTCAGCTGCTTTTTGATTTTGGTGGGGTCATCAATCATTTTAAAGCTAAAAATCTCAAAGAAAAATGGAACGACAATGATCAGACCTGATAAGACCAGAATTCAGATTAAATCACACGTCTATGGGAAGCGCAGCAGGCTTGTCTTTAAAACAGGCTTGGAATTGTAATGAAATTTGTAGTATGTTGCTGCGGCATTGGCAATCATCCAACAAAACCGATGTTGTTCCACAATGGTAGATTGACCTAGAAATGTAGTGACTGCCATTTGGTGTTATAACACTGCAGAATGTGGATGCTTAATGGAAGGCCACAAAATAACCCCACTCAAATTCCAATTTTCTTTTGAGCATGTTCTTATTTTCATCAAGCGATCACGACACGCCAGCGCTCCTGATGTCAGCGCTCCTGGGACCACGTTACTCAAGACAGCTTTGCTTTCATTTTCTTGATAAATAGAGCTCAGAGAAAATAAGCAGGATATTTCTATTTTGAATGTAAATCGGTACGACATTAAGTTGGTTGTGGAGTGAGATTCTCAACACGCCAAGCTGGTCGACTCTCTGCTGGCAAATGTGGAGTCATTTTGCTTCACAAAGCAGCCTCACATTCTCCACAACTTCTAACCCTGCCACTGAGAGAAAACGTGTTTTTTCTTTACTAGCTGTTTAGGAAAAGTGGTTTAACTTTATACATTAAAAGCATAAAAAATAATGCATGCAACATCTAAAAATGTGAGACTCCCTGCAGCACGAATCTAACAAAGAACACTGATTAATTGGTTTGGCACTGAGTGAAATTTAAAAGAGCCCTGAGGTAATGTCCGTTGTTTTCATTAGATCCTGAATAGCTGTGATGTTCTTCCGTCCTTAAACTTTAACCTCTGCAGCTGCTAATGATTAAAGCATCTGCAAAGGACTGAGGCTGCGGAAATTACATTCCTACACAACAGGCTGCAGTTTTGAGCAGAAATATCTGCATAATTAAAAGAAATCCACTGACCTACATTGCCAAATAAATGTCAGTCAAAGCAGTCAGTTCAAATGTCCTTTCTTCTCTTCTAAAACTTCATTAAATGTCAGCTCCTATTTCTTTAGATGAGGAGAATCATTAAATTGTAGTAGATCCATTTACAAGATATCTGTTTATCAAAACACATGTAAAAGAGTGTTTTTCCTCTGAGACTTGTTTATTAACAGCAGCATTTCAGTCCCTTTGCCTTTCAGACTGCAATACGCTTCACTATACACACACACCATCACCTGATCAAGGTGTGTTCTCAATTAGCAATTAGCAGGTGAGACTTACTGATACACCTGTTGTCACTTTGATATTATCACCAGAGATATTCAATAAAATGTCCAAGAATAGAATATTTAGACAAATTATTTGAATATATTTCATTTTCAAAGACAATCAAATGCGTAATGTGCTTTTGGACAATTAAAATAGTAGATTTCCTCCTACAGTCAGCACCTTAAACTCTGACGTACCGTGAGATACAATGATTTTCAGGCTCCATTTACAAAACAAAGTACAAGCGGCCCAATTCCTCACATGGGCATATTTCAGATATGAACATGTAAACTCTAAAAAAAAAAAAAAAAAAAAAAAGCACACGGAAACAGATATTCTCAGATCCTTTTTTTCCCCACATTCATATGTGGAAATCTGATGGCCAATGGAATTGTCATTTAAACATGCCTTCCGTTCAGAAAAAATGTTTTTCTATTTTTTCCGCATATGAATAACATAACAGCGATCTCTCTCTCTCTCTCTCACACACACACACACACACACACACACACACACACACACACACACACA
>VXCM01005796.1:0-38541 GCA_014773175.1 Lucifuga dentata
TTGGGATAGGTAATCCATCATCACCAACAAGACGTGTATTCAGGTTTTTTTTTTTAGAAGTTATGTCATTTTAGTGTTTAACCTCAATAAAAAGCGTGGAGTGAATGTATGCCTCCACCAGGGAATATAATCCCAAAAGTATATAGTATAGTCCCTGCATTTATGGAAAAATTTAAAGGACTGTGACTTCATAAGGCTGTGTAACTATTAGCAGGAAAAACATGGATTTTTAAGGTGGGTGTATCACTTGAATATTTGATTTTGAAAGATTAAGAGATTTTGCAAAATATCAGGAAAGCTGAAATACGGTTTTATCCTTTGGGAAATGATTGTCAGTAATGTTACATGTATGAAAATTGAATATATTAGTGGTATGGTCCTTTAAAACTCAGTGTTTTGCCTGCTAATACGTACGTCTAAATGTAGGTGAGATGGTTGTCTTTAATTTCTCAGTAAAAGCCGGTTTCTCCTGGGACTATATTCTCCTGGGACTATATTCTCCTGGGACTATATTCCCTGGTGGAGGCATAAGTTTGTCTCCATGTTGTATCAGTTAAATAACATTTAATAGACATCATGTTTGCTGATGGATTATTTATCTCAGAATGTTTCAAGTATCAACAAGTTGATTTTAATACCAGAATGAACTGAAACCAATGGAGGTCTGGAAGGTAGGAAAAACAGTTCTATTACTTACTGCTCCAGTAATGAATTCATTGAATTTCTGTTTAGCTTTTCACTATCAATTGGTGTAACAGCAGATCTTACATCCAGTGATGATTTTATGGATATTCATTTCTATTCTTATTTGTATTATTATTATTATTATGCAACTTCAGATTGTTTCTTTTGAATGTTTTAATTCTATTTTTGCTCATCAATTTTTGTATTTTAAAATTGTGGTCCCCAGGAAGATTAGTGACCGCTAGGGCAGGAGCTAATGGGAACCAATGAGTAATAAAGACAATAAAGTAGTATATTTTGGGAATTGTCAGTAATGTAATGGGTAGATGGGTTGCATATAGTGAGCTCAACAATACAAAACCACCGGTATGGTCCTTTAAGGCTAATTGACCCGAATATTTACACGTTTCAAAAACATGTAGTTGCTGCAGCATTTACAGATTTAATTTAATAGTTGTCTTTCCCTGTTACACTTCATCTTCCCTCCTCCATCTTTTTCTCACTTACAGGCACCTGAGCTGCCAGCAACCACAGAACCGTATGCTGATGACAACACACACACACACACACACACACACACACACACACACACACACNACACACACACACACACACTGAGCCCATCTGTTGTGTGTGTGTGTCAGAGGGAGTCCCAGCAAACCACAACACAGAAGCCTGTGGGATCCTATAAATAGAGAGCAGCATCTTAACACTTCCTCCTCTTTCTTAGCCTCATTAAATATTCATTTTACATTTTTCACACATTTAGACATTAATCACAGTCGCTTCCATCCATCCCAAACCCCAAATTAACCTTTAATTCCTAATCACCAGGATTAGAAGCAGCCAGAAGCCAATAAGTGTCAGATGGTCAAATCCTTAGCGATGAGCCAAAAAAATATGGAGTGGAGGCAATTTTTTTTTTTTTTTTTTTTTTTTTTTGACAATAATGATGAAACTTTAAATCAATAAAGTATAAACACTCAATTGCTATGTGTCTAACAAGTTTTGCTGGAATGGCATAATTCTTCATAATGCAATTTGCATTTGGTCTTGTGTGATGTACAGGGCCAGCCCTAGCCTTTCTGGGGCCCGAGGCAAGGTTTTTGCTGTGGCCCCCTATCCAGTGGAACGGGAGATTTTAGAGAAAACTCAGTTCAAACCAGCCTCCATTCATTCCACTGGGAAATGGAGTCCGTTCATCATATCCAGTGACGTTTTTTACATCATGACTGGATGTGATTGTCGTGGCTTTCATCCAATAGGAGACATTCTAAGCTTTCAGATGACGTATCACATGACTGGTAGGTGGTCAGTCAGTCACCAGTCAGGCCCCTGAACAGAGAGAAAGGGCTGGTCACATGATCCGTACACGTCAGGGCGCCATTTTTAAATCTCGTTCCTTGCCTCTGATGATCCACCACCATATTAACAGCATTTAGAGATATTTTTGCACATTTTAAATAGGTTTTGAGTTTTATGTGACACATAAAAGGATGAAAAAAAAGGTCAGTTTACTAAATGCCTTATAAAACAGCCAAAATTAATACGTAAATTAAACACTTTTCAAAATAGTAATTTCTAATAACAAAAGGGGTGTGGCTATCCTTTACCTCCGACGCTGCAATATTAACATTACATCCTAAAATTCCCCCAACCCACTCCATAAATATTTACTAATCTCCTATGAGCCTAATCTTGACTACAATGTAATGTCAAACCCTAACATGCATCAGTTCATGTTATATTAGTTGTCTTTTTTTTTCTGTCTGAATAAAGCAGCATTTTATAACCGTTAGTGTCTGTGCACATTGACCTCTACATATGCTGTGCTGATGCTTTACAGTTACGGTATAACTCACAAACTTAACAGATTTCATTACGTTTGTGCAGCTCTTAAGCTTATGCACCAATAAGTAGACTTCACTTTAGTTCCACCCTTGTCGTGGGCGCCCCCTAGTGGCTGTGGGGCCCCAGGCGACCGCCGAGTTTGCCTTTGTTAAGTACTGGACCTGATACAATGATACACAACTCAGTGCAGGACATGGTCACACTTATGTATATAATATGATTAAAGGAACTTTCTTTGACAGAAAATGTAGTAGAGCTGGTGTTCACTGTAATGGATTGTTTTTCTCAAGCTCATTTCACATCTCTACAAGTTGATTTTAATACACTTATAATTATGTATTATATACATAAGTGTAAGTGTAAAACCAGTAAAACAGTAAAACCAGCTCCACTGGACTTCCGATATGGATGGAAGAAGAAGAATCTATGGTGTATTGCACAACAAAACTGTCACACACACACACACACACACACACACACACACCCACATATATACACACACATATATATACACACACACACAGCATTTGTTTTTAGATAAATTTATGCCTAAGGCAAAGTAAGCCGCTAAAACACTAAAAGCTAAAAAGTGCAAAGGAAGGACAAAAGCTGAATTAATAAGGACAATCTGCTCTCTATTTAAATTGTTTTGTCCTCTGCAGAGAGACACTCACACATATGTGCACATATGTACACCTCACACACCCACGTGCACGCACGCACATACACACATCCATATGACCTCCATATGGCCAGTGACTTCTTCATAAAAGTGGTTCACAACTTTAATTAGCGAAGTCCACATATCTTGTCATATGTCACATCTGACACACACACACACGCACACACACACACACACACACACACACACACACACACACACACACACACATACACACACACACACTGTGTTCATGAGCCTGTGTGTGTAACGGTGGAGTGAAGTGGAGCATGTATGACAGTTTGACTGGTTTGTGTAGTAATTGGCGACGTGAACTGCATGTAGATCGTGTGTGTATGTGTGTGTGTGTGTGTGTGTGTGTGTGCATATGAGGGTGCCTGTGTGACATTAATTTAGCAAAGAAAATTGGACAAATTATAGCAGCAATTATTAAACAATTGAAAGAATAAGAAAATCTTGGAATAATAATTCCACGGTGCTGTGACGTGATCCAGGATAAGATGTGGAAAATGGATGGATGATAATTCCATGGTAACGGTGATGATAAAAGGTGTGTATCAGGATGTGCGCTTTTGTGTATATGCTGCATTTACTACACCAAGTTATACAGAATTTGTTAAATAAAAACCAAATAGATAGTAAAAGGGGAAAATGAATATAATTATGTGAAATAACAGTGGAAAGTTCATATAATTGAAGCTGATTGAAGTTCTCATGAATCCGTGTGTGAGATCACATGAAGCTGATTGTGCGTTGAGCGTAATGNTGAAGTTCTCATGAATCCGTGTGTGAGATCACATGAAGCTGATTGTGCGTTGAGCGTAATGGCCTGTTTGATCCATTCACAGCAGAACAAAGCAGGCTGTGCTGGGCACATAATGGCTGCAGTGACCTTTACACGCGTGTGATGCTTCAAACACGCCACCAAAGATCAAACGCAGCAACCAGACTCAGGTTTGAAGGCTTCAGACATGGAAACATCATTTTTGGTTTAACAGAAAGTCAGCGTTTGGAGCGGATTGCTGTGCAGAGCAGAACAGGTAGAGGGCGCTGTTCTTCCAGAGCAAACAGGCCTGGTTTAATCTGTTTCTGTCTCTGTGATCCAGGAAATCAGCTGTTCTGACAGGAAACTGATGTATGTGTATATGTATGAATATATTTTTCATGTACAGTGGTTTTGAATCAAATATATTTAATCTTTTTATAACTTTTATTCTACTGGATTTTTTTTAATGTATCTTAAATATATTCTATTCCATTTCAGCATCAGACCTTTTTATCTTGTTCGCTGCTGGTTTGTAAGATGAATTAATAGTTTTGTTTTTTTTTGTTTTGTTTTTTTTTTGTTTTTTTTGCGAATTTTTGAACAAATTATCTACTCTGGTAGCTTTTTTCCCAAATGGTGACAGGACACGAGAAATGGATGGATGAATAAACTTGAACCTTGAAACCAGACAGGAAGTGACACTTCGATAGCAGGACGTTTTAACCTCTGTGCAGAAAAAGATGTTGGGACCTTGTCTTGTCCCCAGTAAGAAATGAGTTTATTTAGGCAAAAAAAAAAAAAAAAAAAAAATCTATTATTTCCAATCTGGAAATAATTCACGATTTTGGAGATTTTAATTTTTGGTCAGACATTTCCCCCATGCCTTTAATTATGCACATGGCTGTGTAGTTAATATTGTGATTTTCTTTTTAGATCATTTTTTTCATGTCTTTATTAATGTTTGCTGCCATCATGATGCAGTTTCCCCATCAGAATCATTCAGGCCTTTCTTTGTTTCACCATTCGTTCGTTCATTGTTCAATTGTTCATTTTCAACATCAATCCCCTTTTTTCAGTTACACACACACACACACAGAGAGAGAGAGAGAGAGAGAGAGAGAGAGAGAGAGANTACACACACACACACACAGAGAGAGAGAGAGAGAGAGAGAGAGAGAGAGAGAGAGTGGGGGAAAGATAGATTTTCATCTTTTCACCCCTTTGCTTTCCATTTTCTT
The DNA here is from genome assembly GCA_014773175.1 of Lucifuga dentata. Taxonomy (NCBI): domain Eukaryota; kingdom Metazoa; phylum Chordata; class Actinopteri; order Ophidiiformes; family Bythitidae; genus Lucifuga; species Lucifuga dentata. The sequence goes on from VXCM01005796.1 coordinate 5,222, forward strand.
GCTTTCTCTCTCCTTCCAAACCTCAACGTCCCAACCTCTTATTCCCACTCTGATTGGCTTATTGGCTGAAGTCCTTCTCTCATTGGATGCTGAAGATTTAGATTTTCAGATGATCAATCAACACACACACACACACACACACACACACACACACAGGTACGCACTGCACAATCTTTACCTCTTTTCCTACTTTGTGTTCTTTCTTCATGCCTTCTTTATGTGTACTTTTTTTTTTTGGCTGTACTTTTTTCTTTCCTTCTTTTATTCCTGGCGTCTTTGTTCTGTTGTAGAACAAATAAAGTTTTAATACTCCTTCGTTCATGCTGCAGCAGGCAGTTTCAACTTCTTTTTTTCATATCGCGCTTGAGACGAACTCTCTCACTTTTCTTACGTCACAAAGCAAAGGGCGTTCCAGACAAAGTATCCGTAGTGATTTAGTCGTGATAATGTTAGCCGAGGGGGCGATAGATAAACCAAAAAAACGAGTGGAAAATGAGGAAAAGACTCATGAAAACAAATGTTTTCCACATGGCCTAATTTGACCTGATTTGACCCAGTTCCAGGCTGCGTTTGGCCCAATTAAAAGTGGTTAAAGTGACTCACACACACATGCAAATACAGGCAAACAGATGAACAGGAGCGTGTCTGTGTTCATGTATTAGCTGAGAGTTAATGTGCCTTTAAAAGGGAAACTTATCGACCTGCTGTCTGAGTGGAATTATTACAGCAGAGAACAGAAAACACCTCCGACCACATCGTATTTTTACTGCCTGAAACACATTTTACACCAGACTATAAAGCTAAGAGCTGCATGTGTATGGAAAGGAAAGGAAAGGAAAGGAAAGGAAAGGAAAGGAAAGNTATAAAGCTAAGAGCTGCATGTGTATGGAAAGGAAAGGAAAGGAAAGGAAAGGAAAGGAAAGGAAAGAGAAATGATAATGGAAAGCAAGAAAAATGCAAAAAGGTAGAAGAAAAAAGGAAGTGAAAGAAAAAGAACAGGAAGGGGATGAAAACAAAAAGGAAAGGGAAAGGATAATAAAGAAGGAAAGGAAAAGGAAAAAGGGAACTGGAAGAAAAGACATGGGAAGGAGAGGAAAGGAACGGGAACAGTGTAAAGGAAAAAGAGAATGGGAAAAAATGGAAGCAAAAGGGAAAGAAAGTAACTTCTTTCATCAGAGATTACTTAGGAGAAAATGAACATCTAAAACTGATTCTAACAACGCCTGCAAAGAAAACACACACACACACACACACACACACACACACACACACACACACACATCACCTTATGGGGTTCAAAGACGGACACTTAAAGGACCATACCACCAATTTTGCATGTTTGAGCCTAACATATTCAATTTTCATACACATAACGTTACTGACAATCATTTCCCAAAGATATCACTTGAATATTTGATTTTGAAAGATTAAGAGATTTAGCAAAATATCAGTAAAGTTGAAATACGGTTTTATCCTTTGGGAAATGATTGTCAGTAACATAATGTAAGAATGTATGTATGTAAGAATATATTAGGCTCAAACATGCAAAATGGGTGGTATGGTCCTTTAAACCAGCTGGTCAGTCTGTCTGTTTCAGCAAATCAGTGAAACTTCTGGCAGAGAGCCAGCATGAAAGTACAAAACAATACACAAAAAGAAAATAGTAAATATTTTGAGGAACGCTGAGAGACTGGCCGGTATTTCCTCTGGCATGTCCTAACCTACGTTAATTCAACGGAAGTTACGCCCACTTTCAGTTCTACAGTGAGCTCGTCTGGAATAAGCTGGATCTGATTTTTATTTTATTTTTACAGTGCAGGTTTTAGGTGGCAAATGAAAGACAAAATCAATAAAAAATTAAAACTACAAAATGACTTCAGGCTGTGGAGAGTGAAACTCTGTCTTCACCAGTCGGCATCCTTGAAAAAGAGACTAAACCTCCTTCACGCATGTGGTTAATTAGTCTGGATAAGAGCTGAAATATCGCAGGAAGTAATGGATTCAGCTCTCAGCTCAAACCTGCAGTCTGCTGCTGGTCTCATGATGACATTTTCTTGCTCTAATGGTCCACTGGTGTCCTTACCATCCCACTGAGGACACGGATAAATCTCTCACTGTGGGATAACAGAATCATCCAGTCCACTGAGCATTTCCTTCTCCACACCTCCAACGCCTCCTCTCTCCGCCTTTACATCCATCCTGAAGTTTCACCATCATCCTTTTTCTCCACCATTCCTTCCCCTTTTTGTCTTCTACACTACCTCTCTCTCTCTCTCTATCCCCAGCAGTCTCCTTCATCCTCTGACTCCTCCTCATCCTCTCTCTTGTGAAATCCCCTCATCTCCACTTCAATACCTTTCTATTTCACTTTCTTTTTTCTTTTTATTATTTTTCTATTTATTGCCCCGTCTCATTTCCTCTTTCAGTTTAGTTCAAATGTTGGCATGATAGAAAAGAACTCAATGCTGGGAAAGCATCAAAGTATATTAATTGGTTCTAATGGGAATTAATGAATTTTGCTGCTTATCGTATCATAATGAGGTGGATGATGCAATTTTAAAATAATATAATATCTCAAGGATTGACAATATTCAAGACAATATGAACAATTGAACACTGTTGTATTGGTGACTGTAGAAGTACACTACTGTAAAACTGTGGTAGCATAAGTAAAAATTAAACAGAAGGAAGCAAAGTGTTTCGCTTCTGTAAAAATATGAATAACTAAATCCTGTAATTTTTAGCTTAACAATAACTCAAATTAGCTTATTTTGCGAGTCTTCATTCATGCCCTCCACTAATACTGGCACCCTTGGCCGATTAAGAAAAGTATTTGTTTTATGATTGGAATTTCTTTTTCTTTTATATTATTTTACTTTAATTAAAGGACTATACCACTCATTTTGCATGTTTGAGCCAAATATATTCATTTTCACATTCACATTCACATTTTTAATTCACTGTTCCAGTAGTAAGCTTTGGGAAATGATTGTCAGTAACATTACGTGTATGAAAATTGCATATATTAGGTTCAAACATGCAAAATGGGTGGTATGGTCCTTTAAAGGTTATATGTTTGAATAAAAGATAAAGAAGATTAATTTTAACTTTATTTTGAAATAAAGATGTTTTGCCGCAGTTGGCTTGTTTGGTTTTATTTACAAAGGTTGCCAAAATCTATAGAGCACTCTGTAAAACATAAATGGTATCACCAAATAAAATGACGGATGATGTCATAACAGTTGATCTTTGGTAGGTTATGATTTTCCCTCCAGAGCTAATTAGCCTCTATAATGCTAAAGTTAAATATGCTCTGAAGTCCAAATCCACTACAAGCCAAGAACTCCCCTGAAGTTAGCATAGCGGCTAAGCTAACACCGTTCATACATGCCAACAAAATGGCACCGCTTCACTAATTCCACTCCACCGTTAGCTTGTTCTGTCACAGGAAGTACAGCTAGCTAACACTCCAGCTATGCCTGGCTAAGTCAGCATCACTTCCTGCTGGTTTAAGTTGCAAACCAGTTGCTTGTCTCTGCCGCTTATGTGACTTGTGACTTTCTTGGTATTCACCAGGTGTTTCTGCTTCAGACTTTGAAACAAATTTGTTGTGTTTCCACCATTAGCTGCTAGCCAGTTAGCCTTGTAGTCGAACCATTGCCAAACAAAAGACATAGCTCCCTTTTAAAGAACTACTAGCTCCTCAGACAGTGGCCATGCTACTGTCAGGAACGCTTGCTTTGTTTCCTCTTGTTGTACATGACGTGAAAATTCATCAACTCATCATCACGTCCATATGATATGACAAATTTTTATCACATAAAAATAATTAAACCCTGTCATCAGATATGATATGATATTGCACAGCCCTACTTGTAATATTGATACGTTACTCAGATGGCGATACTTTGTGGTAAATAAGTCTGTCTTACAGCAGGAACAGGCAGGTGATAAGTGCTCCAGCTTCATTTGCCATTAGCGCCTTTAGCTCGTCCCTTAACGCCATTATTAAATAAGGTGACGTATGTTTTATGTGAGTCTTTATCTCCCTTTAATATGCAATTACTCATTTGCTGTGAGGAACAGCAAATGGACCAATAAAATGCTCCCACAGCACCTTCCACATTCATGTCTGACTACTTCCCTCCTGACTCCTTCCCAGGTCAGGTCATAATGCTTAGAGTCATCTTCTCTCCTTCTTTCTTCCTCCCTCGTCTCATCCAGGTCAAATCACAGAGTCATAACCATGATTTTTTCTCTTAACACAGGGACGATTCTCTTCCCAGAGACATCTCCGCCCCTCTCCTCCCCTCCAGCTGATTCTGTTAATTCTGGGCCTCTTGAAGCCACTTTTCTCATCTTCTCTTCAAGCAATTGCACAATCAGTCCTCATCCCTCCAGGCCGTCGCGTAATAATCTCGGTGTCTTTCTACTTCCAGTCAGTCCTGATTGCTTTAAAGCTTGGCGTCGCCGCTCAGTCAGACTCAGATACCCGCTGAGTCTCTGCTCCATTAAACCGCTACGAGTTGTTTCAATTTTATTTCAGCAGCTGAGTGGATGAAGGTCATCCTGCTCACTGCCTCGCCATAAGCCAATTAACTTCTGACAGTGATGCCACAAAAAAGAAACGCTGGAACCACAAAGAGCCTGAAATATGAAATACTATCAAAACTCTATCAGCTGGGAAAAGAAGGCAAGATGGATTGTTTCTTTAATATGTCTAAGATCTTTCCTGTTGCATCGAGATGAAGTTGATTTCACCATGTTTAAGAAGTACATTGTTTTAAATGAAGTTTAGTACTTTTGTGCCACTCTGTGTAAATTTTGCTCCACGCTGGATCCGGTTTATGTGAAATAATGGTGTCCTATAAGCCCATGAGGGCTGGGGATGTTCTTATACATGACATAATAATAATAATAATAATAATAATAAAAAAATGTATTCATTCATTCTATCAATTTATATTTAAATGTGGTCTTGCAGAATGAATGAATAGCCTTGCTATTCATTCATTGAAAGTTCTGTTAGTTTATTTCTCCCACATGAAACATAATTCAGTTAAGTGGAGTTGAGAAAAAAATTATATATATATATAATAGAAGAAAGACAAAGTATGCAGAATTTAAAGAACCATACCAGTGATTTTGCTTGTTCAAGCCCAATAAATACTATCTGCATACATGTTGCAGTCAAGCATTTTCCAAAACATAAAACTGTATTGTAGATTTTGTGTACTACCATATATACTTGTGTATAAGCCAATCTCGTGTATAAGCCGACCCCCTGATGTTGTTCCATCAGTTTATTTGTTTAGCAAATTACCTGTTTTTCTGGGTATTGTCATAGTATTCCTGTGATTTTCTGAAAATAATCCACGTACCGGTAAAACATGATATTTATTTCAGCAGCTGATTACCATAACTGACCAATCACAGCAGAGCTTACTGGCCGCCGCAAAATGTGCTGATAAGATGTTTAGTCAGGAAATATCTCATTTTAAGGTATGATTTAAACTATTTTCATGGGTAGTGGTAATGGTAGTATTTGCACCCTGGAAATTTCCTTCTCTGGAATCAAATTTGAATTTCTCGCGTATAAGCCGACCCCTGATTTACTTTGTGAAATATGGTAATAAAAACTTGGTTTATACTCAAGTATATACGGTATTTGTTCATTACTCCCCCGCGAAACAGATTAATTCAGTTATTCTTCACATTTTCCCTTTTGGAGTTGAGGAAAAGGAGGAAAGATCAAATGGAGATATAAGACAGGATGCACAGCGAGCGAAAGTGGAAGCGGGTGAAAGATGGAAACGAGGCAAAAGAGGACATTATAAAGAAATGGGGTGGAAACGAAAAGACCCTCCTGTCAAAACAGCCAGAGAGACGACCACACTGATCCATCCTCATCAGCACAACACGAAGGGAGAATGAGACTGAATGATGCAACGCAGGCTTACAACTGCTGAAACGCCACCAGCAGACATGCCAGGCAACCAACATGTAAATGTTCCTCCGTGCCTGTGGCCTCCAGCAGCGGTTGAAGCCTTACACTGAAGCAATTCAACGCTGTGCAGTTTATGTAACTCTCTCTCTCACGTCTCTAACAAGCGATGATTCCAGGAGCACTAAAGAGAATATTTACACTATTATAGTGATGCTGAGGGGGTATTACATGTATGTGGTCCCATAACTTCAGAGTATGTGAGCTGAAATCCTGCTCTCTCCTCAGAAAAAGCGTCTTTTCCCCTCTGAAGGAAAAAAATAAATCCTGCTCCACAATCTCTCCGTACAGATCAGAGAGTATGCTGTGAATATCAACTCGTCTTTTTCTTTGCATGTTCACATTGCGTGCTGTCATGCTTCTGTGATCAATTTTGTTTGCGATTTCTTTACTTGTGTTGAAAATTGAACAAAGCTGTAAAATCCGGCCTGCTGCTCCCTGCTCACGCCCACTCCGCTCCACTTGCTCTGCTCTGGTAGTGTTGCATCAAAACTTTTACAGAAAAAGACAAAAGGCAAAGTATGCAGAATTTAAAGGACTAAACTGGTGATTTTACATGTTTGAGCTCAATAAATACTTCCCGTGTAGACATGCCAACCATGTTCCTAAACATAAAACTGTATTTTAGTTTCCCATATTTCAAAATCAAATGTTTAGGTGATACAGCCACCTTAAAATTTTATCTTTCGCCTGCTAACACTTATGCACGGTTGCAAAAAGGACAAATGGTCATTTTATGTTTACAGTAAAAGCCATCTTCTCCTGGGACTATATTTCCTGGTGGAGACATACACTTTTTTTTAATGTAGCTCTATGTTGGACCTGTTAAATTAAGTAACTTAGATTTTAAAAAAATAAGAACGACTTTTGTTTTGTGATGGATTTGTTATTTCATCATGGATCAAGTCTCTATGGGTGCCTGGAAGGTAGAAAAAACTTTAAGAAGATGTACCTCTCTTGTAATGTGTTTTAGACAATGGTCATCAATAATGTGACATCTATGGGTTGTATTTATTGGACTCAAACATATAAAGTCACAGGTCTGGTCCTTTAAATCATTGCGCACTTACTGTGCAAAGAAAACACACTGAAAAGCATAAAAATCCACAGTGTGTCGTTGAAAAGCAGCTATCTCTCAGGTAGCTCTGGATAACAAACAGAGCTAATGTGATAAAACATGATTTTGGTCTCAGACCCTCAAAAAATCAAAGAGCTTCTTTCTGCTTTCTGTTATTCTGTTCGATGTTCAAAAAGCGAAGAAAAAATAATCCATCAGAGCAGAAGCAGGCAGATCAGCACCAGAATGCAACTCACCACAGCTTGTGTCTCTGTGGATCACTAATGATGTGTGAAAATACTCTTTTTTTTTTCTCCTGTGCTCATTTTTACTTTGCAAATTCCAAACATGACAGTTCCAGTCATCAACAATATCTACAGTAAAATCAATGCATGTTCTGCTTTAATAGACCTCTATAACGAGTATTTAGAGGAATAAATCTCTCTTTTCTTGATGAGTAATTTGTTATACTGGATGTGCTGAGGAAAAAGATGATTCCAGCAGACTATTTTATTTTATTTCCAGCATTTATTTCTTATCAAATAGAGACTAAATAGTGCTGTTTACCTCTGATATGATGTATGAAACATAAATCAACCAGTTCTTCAGGATCCAGCCTGTGATCTTCACTAAAAGTTATATATCTAACAAACATTAGTATCAAAAACACATTTGGAAAGTTTCATAATTCCATTCATTGTATTCATTTCCTTAAAGTCACAAATTTTATATCTAATTTTTCATGAACAGACACTCATTGGGCAGCACAGAGCTTCACCTTCTCTCTCCCTGCAGGCTTGGTGCTGCTATGGGACATCACAGCACTGAAGTAACCATAGCAACAGACATCACATTGGTAGTGTAACCATAGCAACCGTAGTGCACGGCCGGCAGCCACGCCGACATTAGCGGGAGGTGCCTGCTACTCATTTTCCACGTCTCTGGTTCNCGGCCGGCAGCCACGCCGACATTAGCGGGAGGTGCCTGCTACTCATTTTCCACGTCTCTGGTTCCACATCACAACAAGCAGCGGCAGCACATTGATGATGTCACGCAGCCTCGCTTTGGAACCAGGAAGAGGGTGATGAAAAGAAGAGGAGAGGAGGGGGTGTCATGGAGTAATGACAAAGGAGAAAGGAGAGGAGAAAACAAAGGAGGGGAGGGGAGTGCAGAAGAGAGAGAGAGAGAGAGAGAGAGAGAGAGAGAGAGAGAGANTTTTTTTTTTTTTTTTTTTGATCTGTGAGATCCTTGTTTTAGTCGTTTCATCTCCATCGTTCATCGTGTCTGTGGTGTTTATTGTGGGCGGAGCTGTGACACCTTTCTCTGATTTTCCTCTACCTGTTATTGTTGCTCATGATGCCAGTTCAACTTGTACTTCTTCCTAAAACAAAATTTGCATAAGTAAAATGAATCGCTTTCGTGTTGCCAGATGACTTTGCCCAGAAGTTTTTTTTTTTCTAATTTTATACAAAAAAAAAAAAAAAAAAAAAAAAAAAAAAAAAAAAAAAAAAAAAAAAGAAAAAAAAGAGTCTTAGGGCATTTGCAGACCTGTTGTCTGTTTGTTCTGGTTTGAATCAGGATCTAAAAGTGTTACAATGCTGCATTTACTGGTTGGTTTGTTTCTGTTTCAAACAGGAAAAAAATCCAGTAAAGCCAAAAATATGTCAGCAAAAGTCATGTGACAACACTCTCTGCTCATTGGTCAGAAATATCTGGGAGTGGGAGAAAGAAAATCAGAACAGAAAAAGCTTATTATGCCAGGAAAACTAAATAACATGGACCAGAATGGACTTTGGCTCTTTCCTAGTCATAGCATCATTTGATCCATAAAGAAGAAAACTATGACAGCAGAAGCTGAATCTGATGTAGAGACAATGTGTGGAAAACCACATGTTGCTTCACATGATGTGAAGAACACGTGCTGCCTTCACATGCTGAGGAGGATGGAGCAACATGCTGACAACATACAAGCACACGCTAACCTGAACACGTGTTAGCTCAGGTTGCTATGCTATGATTGTTTCTCAGCATCAGTTTCTGTTACTCTGTCTAACATAAAGAGGCAGGACTATACCGGTGATTTTGCATGGTTATATATGTGTATGCAATATATACCAAAGATTATACCAGTGGTTTTGCATGGTTATATACGTGTATGCAATATATAACTATGCAAAACCACCGGTATAGTCCTTTTAATGACTTCACATCACATCTTTGCATGTTTCTTTCATGTTTGTAACAAAAATAAAATACAGATTGCCTTGATTGTCTCCTATTTACACTGGTTTGACCCAGTGTAAATAGATATATATATATTGATCCAAGCAAATCATTGCTATATTGGATATATTGGATCTGGTTTGACGGATCCAATATATGAATCAGAATCTGGTGATTGAAAAGGAAAATGGGAATAAAATGAAAGAGCTGCTGGTTATTGTCCAGAGTACATCAGACTAAGAGAATAAACAGCTAAACTAAAGCTACTTGTTTTTTTTTTTTTTNTTTTTTTTTTTTTTTTTTTTTTTTTTTTACTAAGCTTGCAGTCTTACCCTCAGTCTGGCTCCAATAGCAGCAGAATGAAAAGATGTTTAATTCATGTGTAATTCAAGAGCTGAGAGCTGCTAAGCATCACTCAGACACACACACACACACACGCACACACACACACACACACACACACACACACACACACACACACAGTAAGTGCTTGAAAACACACACGCATGCACAAAGCACATAATTAATTCTCTGGGGAACAACATGTAATCTGTATGGTCCATATATTTACTAAAAATATTACTAAATGTGTTAGGGATATAAAAACACTTTCAACACACACACACAAGACAAAAACACACACAAAACAAAAATTAAAGCAAATACAGTAATACAGCAAAATGACACAACTAATCTAAAATGCTATTACTGTACAATACAGAACCCCCGCACCCCTGTGCATGCGTGCGTGTGTGTGTGTGCGTGCGTGCGTGCGTGTGTGTGTTATCTCCAGACACAATGGGTCCCAGCAGAGATCAGACTGAATAGAACCTTTTTAGCAAACCCCAGTTTCTCCCCATAGGTGAGATAATCAGCACTTCGGTGAGCTTTTAATGGCTGTAAATCTTTTAATAGGTGAGCGGGAGGGGGGGGGGGNGGGGGGGTTCAATCCCACTTCTCCTCCATCATCCATCTGCCATGTCTATTCTTTCTTTCCTCTTTGTGTAAAGTGTAGCTCTCTGCTAACTGGCCTGAGGCTGTCCATCAACCCTCTGTGTTCTTTACTTCCTCTGTTTTAACCTCAGGGTGTCTAACTCTCATCCATCCATCATCCATCCATCATCCATCCATCCAAACATACAACCATCCATCCATCCATCTATCCATCCATCCATCCATGCATCCATCCATCCATCTGTCCATCCTTCCATCCATCCATCCATCTGTCCGTCCGTCCATCTTTTACACTCTTCTACACTCTTTTCTGAGTGTACACATGAGGAACTTGCCTTAGGCTTCCTCTCATCACTGAGTGTCTCTACTCTAAACTCATCTTGCAACTTCCACCTCTCTCTCTCTCTCTCTCTCTCTCTCTCTCTCTCTCTCTCAACCTCTTCTTTATTCATACAAAACAAGTTTTTCATATTTTCATCCATTTAAATATGAAATGCTCCGTTACCAGATTTTCTCCTTAAGATTTTCCTTACATAAGAATTGGTCTTAAAGGGCCATACCGGTGGCTTTGTATGTTTTGAACCCAATATACTGTATACAATCTGCATACATGTTATATTACTGACAAACATTTCCCAAAACATACTACTGGAGCTGTAAATATTAGAATTGTTTTTCCTGCCTTCCAGACTGCCTTTGGTTTAAATTCATTCCAGTAAGCTATAAAAATCAACTTGTAGAAACTTGAAAGGTGCTTGAGATAATTAATCCATCACAGCGAACGTGACGTCTATTACATTTTTTGTCAAAGTAACTTTATTTAACTGATCCAACATGGAGCTGCACAGAAGACAATGTATGTCTCCGCCAGGAAATATAGTCCCACGAGATGATGGCTTTTATCGAGAAATTAAAAGCAACCATCACTTCTACATTTGGACATAAATGTTAGCAGGCGAAACACTGAAATTTACGGTATGTGTGTGTATCACCTGAACATTTGATTTTGAAAAATCAGAGGATTTCTCAAATTAACAGGAAAGATAAAATAGTTTATGTTTTGGAAAGTGGCTGCCAGTAATGTAATGTGCATGCGGGTCGTATTTATTTGGCTTAAGCATGCAAAATCACCAGTATTGTCCTTTAAGGCTGCAACAAAAGTAGCTTTTGGATGGATGGATGGATGGACGGATGGAAGGATGGATGGATGGATGGATGGATGGATGGATGGATGGATGGATGGATACTTGGAGCAGCAGACAGAATGACAGCAGGAAGGACGGATGGATGTGCTGTCATTGAGCTTGCGTTGTGATTGGCTGAGAGCCATCAGCAGCTTGTAAAATATAATAACTGCACACCTTTGACTGCACGACAGTTGATTTGAGACCTGCAGCTGCACCGCTCGGTCACGTGAAAGCCTCCTCTCTCTCTCTGAAATGTCACCTCGCTCGGAGCCGAGAAGAGCATCACTTTTAGCATGACATCGATGCATCTTGACATTTTGTTTAAATGCTTTTGAAAAGCTTTTTAGTGCAGAGTTAATTCATGGAAAAGCAGAGAAGCTTGGAATTAAAATGAAATTACAACATAATGACATTTCTGTAGAAAGAGGATAATTTTGGTGTCTAAAGGTGCTTCTGGACCTAAAGTTCAGAATTAGTTTTGGATTCTGCAGTGTGAAAGCCACTGATGAGTACTTTTACTTTGGAGTACCTGAATGTATTTTAATGACGATTCAGCCTCTGTTAATAGATCTCTGTCCAGATCCAAACTGAAACACAATTTAATCCAAACAAATATGTAAAGTGTATGCTATTATAAATAATCCTACACATGTCTATCATGACTCCTTCACATTGATGCCCTCCAGAACATGTTTTAGAAATCCTTTATGTAAAACAGAAGAAAGTTTGGTTTTGTCCCTGAGGCTATAAGACTGGTAAACACCAAAGGTAAAAGAGGAAAGTTTTATATTAGCATTTTAACTTTTTGTATCTTTATTTATTAGGCTTTTAAATCCTGTTGTCTGCACTGTACACTTGCAGGTTTTTGTCTTCTGCTGTATTTGGTGTTCTGTATGAAGTCTGTCAATTCATGTTGTTGTTTGCCNCAGGTTTTTGTCTTCTGCTGTATTTGGTGTTCTGTATGAAGTCTGTCAATTCATGTTGTTGTTTGCCAACCTAGATGCTTTTAAATTGCCCCTTGAGGGACTAATAAAGTATTTTTTCTAATTGAATTGAATTGAAACAGAAATTTTACTGCAACTTTACTGACTTCTATTTTTCTTCACTTTGTGTTACAACAAGAACTTTTTTGAAGGAAGGTAGTCTGTAGTTAGCAGATTTTGACGAGCAAAGAAACCGGCAAACAGCTAATTTTTATGTTAATTGAGAATAAGTTATGGTATTTGATTAAGATAATTAATCTTTGATTAATACAGGATTTGACTAATACTGTATTTGATTAAGAACCTGCCACAGAGGTAACAAAGTGTGTTTATTTAGAGTTGTATTTGTAATTAAGTATGATAGCTAATGTGCTGCTGTGGAGTTGGTAATTAAGGGGTATGTTAGCGTGATGCTAAGTGTGAGCGCTAATTAGCTGTTGTGGAGCCTCTTAAAATGCTAACATTGTGATTAGGCAGCATTGTTATTTATTTCCCTGACTTTTTATGTTTTCTGCTGCTTACAGTCAGTTTTGCATTTGTAAAAAAAATTAAAAATTTAAAAATTTAAAAAAAAGGAAACACTAAACAGCCAATCTAGAGACCTTTATTCTGCTGGATGCTAGAAGTGAGCTAATAAATATACATTCACATTAGTGGGTGCTTGTGTGTGTGTGTGTGTGTGTGTGTGTGTGTGTGTGTGCACACACGTGTATGTGTGCATGTGTATGTGTCATCACCCCTTTTGTGTTAAAGGACCATACCACCCACTTTTCATGTTTGAGCCTAATATATTGAATTTTCATACATTACTGACAATCATTTCCCAAAGGATAAAACTGTATTTCAGCTTTCCTGATATTTTGCAAAATCTCTTAATCTTTCAAAATCAAATATTCAAGCGATACACCCACCTTAAAAATCCATGTTTCTCCTGCTAATAGTTACACAGCCTTATGAATTTTATTAATAGTTATGCAGCCTTATGAATTTTCCTTTAAATTTTTCCATAAACGCAGGGACTACTTTTGGGACTATATTCCCCAGTGGAGGCATACATTCACTCCACACTTTTTATTGTGCTTAAACACTAAAATTACATAACTTCTAAAAAAACCTTGAATACACGTCTTGTTGGTGATGATGGATTACCTATCCCAAGAACGTTTACAGTATCAACAAGTTGATTTTAATAGCAGAATGAACTGAAACCAATGGAGGTCTGGAAGGTAGGAAAAACATTTTTAATTCACCATTCCAGTAGTATCCTTTGGGAAATGATTGTCAGAAACGTTACGTGTATGAAAATTAAATATATTAGGCTCAAGCATGCAAAATGGGTGGTATGGTCCTTTAAAGTATGAATGCACAAGCGCATAAAGAATGATATAAAACGTGCACGTTCTCGTGTAAAATCCAGCCTGATCCACTTTCCCTAATCAACTTCCAACCAGAAGCAGATTCTGTTAATGTCTGTATGCTTTGATATAAATGGAGTAGCGATGATGTATTATGCTTCAGTTTGCCCTTGAAGTGTGTGTGTGTGTGTGTGTGTGTGTGTGTGTGAGTGTGTGTGTGTGCGTGTAACCTCTGTGTGTCCCAGTGGTACCAGTGAATCTCCTGTCTACCCAGAAACACTGCAGGCAAGATTCCCTTTTTTCTGTTCCTGACTTCTCTCTCTCTCTCTCTCTCTCTCTCTCTCTNCCCCCCTCCTCCCCCCATATTCTCCCCATGCTCTCCGTGTGTTTTACATTCGCTCTAATAATGTGATTACAACCGGAGCGAGGCATCATTATGATTACTGAATCCATCGTGTACACACTGTAAACGGGTTTTCTCACTCGCAGGACGCTCAGAACACAGGCGTAACTCGATTAACAGAGCTGGCTTACTCCTCTCGTCCTCAAATCAAACTCGCCACTTTACACTTCAGTCTGGCCTCTTCTGAAATTTTGATGCCAAATGTTGTGTTTGAGGAATAAAAGTTGTTTTTCATGGTGATATTCAAATGGGTTTCATGTTACACTATAATAAAGTAATAAAGAAATAGCTAAAATTGATGAGCCACATGATAATTATGCAAATTACTGGGGTGCGCATCATTTTTCCAATCTGGTATTAAAATTGCACCAGGATGTTTATATTTAGGATCAACAAAATTAAAATTTTAAAGATTTTTAAAGTATCCGTGGACGATGATTTCTCAGTCGCTGTCTCTTGTCCACTAAGGCTTTGTCCAGTTTGACTTATATGGCCTCTTTTACTCTTCGTTCAAACCATCCATCCGTTCCGTCTCGCTTTTCTACATTTTGTTCTTCAGGCTATTTCTGTATGAAAGTATAAAAGCTGCTGAGCTGTGACCCAATGAAGTGCTTTCATGTTGTCCATGCATGTATGAAGAGGTGGTTTGGGTTCGAGCAATAAGCAGCTCAGCACTTTATGAATGGACAATGTTACGCTGTTGATATTTAGGTACAGTACTTAGTGTTTTTCTTTGGTAAATGAAACAGATCAAACCATGTAAAAAGTGTAAGTGACGTATTACTCTGATCTGCCAATCCAAGTTATTCATGTTAGTTATGTCTCTTCACATCCTTTTTCTCCAATATTTCCTGTTCCTGATCCTTCTTCTCTCATTCCCAAAGCTCAGATAACGCATCTTCATCTATCTTCTCTAACAAACATCATCTGGTTCCTGGTATGAAATGGGGTCTTGGGGTCTGGTGATCATGCATGTTTGAGCCCAATATATACGAAATGCATATATGTTACAATACTGCCAACAATTTCCAAAACATAAAACCGTATTCCTAAAACTGTAGTTTTTCTGTTATTCTATCAAATCCCCTAACCTTTCAAAATCAAATGTTCAGGTGATACACACACCTTAAAATTCAGAGTTTCTCCTTCTAACATTTATGCACATTATAGAAGATAATGTCTAGGAATGAGCGAGTACCATATCTGTTGTATCCGTATCTGTTCAACCAACTAAACTTATCTGTAACTTATCCATATCCACACTCAGATGGGCGGGGCTTAACTCAGAAGTGGGCATGGCCTAACCTAGAGAGTTAAGAATTGTTAGCTAAGTGGCTAGTTAGCCTAGAAGCTAGTAGCAGCTAGTAGAAATGTGCATTAGTATCAGTATGTTGCATGTGAATGTCCACAGTAAATGAATGTGTGTGTGTTTAGCTGTGGACTGAGAATAATGTTGAGCTGAATCTGACAATAGCAACTATAGCTAATAGATGCTACTATGCTAGTGTGGACAGAGTGGATGTGAGTCACATGTGGAGGAGCAGAGAAGAGCTCTGTGATTGGCTGCCTGGACGATCACGCAACCATGTGAACACACGCAAGTGCTACCCATTTTTTTTTCTTTAACGAGTTTTTAACGAGTATGGATAGTGACACATTTATGATACTCATACTCGTAAAAAGTGCATCATCCAGATACTCATTTCATCCAAGTACTCGGCTCATCCCGAGCAACGTCATTTTAATTTCTGGGTAAAAGCCATCTTCTCCTGGGACTATATTTCCTGGCGGAGACATACATTGTCTTCCATGCAGCTTCACGTTGGATTGGTTAAATAAAGTTACTTCAACAAAAAAAACTTAATGTCGTGTTTACTGAGATGGATTATGTATCTCAAGCGGTTTGAAATCTCTGCAAGTTGATTTTTACAGCGTACTGGAATAAACTGAAACCAATGGCTGTCTGGAAGGTAGAAGAAAAATTCTAAAATTTACCTCTAAAGTAGTAAATTTTGAGAAATGATTGTCTGTTTTGTAACATGAATATGGATTGTATATATGCACAATCACTGGTATGGTCCTTTAAGTCGCAGATTCGCCTCTCTATTCTTCTAAGACTGTCTTAACTCTAATCAATCACTCTGACCCAGATAAAGCTCAGTTTATATCGGGCTGCTTTGATGCTTTGACCCATTTAACAGCGCTGGTGTCTCTGCAGCTTCATCACGTCTCTCTGGCCTGACAGGAACCATCAGGAGAAAACACCACGGTCACGGCCTGCCCGCTGCACACACACACACACACACACACACAGAGAGAGAAAGGAAATCATACAACGTGTCCTACGAATGCTCAGCTACTGATCGCACGACTTTCCAGTGCAGAGCGAGAGAATATCCTAATTTGCAAAACGTGAATTAGGATATTTTTAAGACCCTTAAATCCGGGTAATTAAAGATGTTTGCAGATTTTAGGAACCTGCAGATGCCCTGCTTTTACACTCCATGTATCCTGTGTTTTATGTCCTGCTGGTCTACAAGTAACATCACATCCACTGCAGAGCTCATCTGACCTTCTAGTATCTCTGAATCTCTCTCTCTCTCTCTCTCTCTCTCTCTCTCTCTCTCTCTCTCTCTCTNCCCTCTCGCTTGCTCTCTCTCGCTCTCTCTCTCTCTCTCTCTCTTTTGCTTCCTGCTCTGCAAAAGAACTTCACACTTGCATAAAGTGATACAATGTAAACATGCTGCAAACTTTACACAGATCCACACAGGTATAAACACAAGCACACAAAGTAGGTTTCACCCCTAAGTCCAGTCTTTGTTGACTGGACTTTTCACAGACACACACTCACACTCACACACACACACACACACACACACACACACACACACACACACACACACACACACTGAAAGGTCTCCAGCTATCCTTGACCCACATCCCTCAAGTTGCTCCAAACAATAGGCAGCACTTCCTGAAAGTCAGAAATAACAAGGAACAGTTTCCTTCAACTGTACCAGAGGAAAATGAGAGAGAAAGAGAGAGAGAGAGAGAAGTTAAAGTTCAGTATATACCACAGAGGTGCTATGTGAGACAGAGAGTCTAGTGCTTTCTTAAAGGACCATACCGGTGATCATGCATTTTGAGCCCAATATATACAACCTACATACGTTACTTTACTGCCAATTTCCAAAACATAAAACTGTATTTTAGTTTTCCTGCTATTTTTTCAAATACCTAATCTTTCAAAATCAAACACAGCTTAAAAGTCAGCATTTTACCTGCTAACACTTTTGCACGATTGTTGAAGGCACGGTCATTTTAATTTCTGTGTGAATGCCGTCTTCTCCTGGGACTATATTTCCTGGCAGAGACATACATCGTCTTTCATGCAACTCCGTATTGGATCAGTTAAATAAAGTTACTAAGACAAAAAAAAAAAAAAAAAAAAACCCTAACAGACATAATGTTCGCTGTGATGGATTATTTATCTCAAACATGTTTCAAGTCTCTATAAATTGATTTTTATAGCATACAGGAATTAACTGGAACCAATGGAAGCCTGGAAGGTAGGAAAAAAAAAATCTAAAATTTAATGCTAAAGTGTTATGTCTTGGCTGATGGTTGTCAGTAGCATAGCGTGTATATGGATTGTATACATTGGGCTCAAACATGCACAATCGTCGGTGTAGTCCTTTAATGTTTGCATTAAAGTAGACAGAAACTGTACAAGCTCAGTCCAAATTTGACAGTTGCCGAATAATTCTCAGAGTCAGACTGAACCTGATAGGCTCTTGTTTGATTTGCTGATTGAGAACGGTTGCAAAGCCCAAATTAACTGATCAAATGATCTACGATCAAATGATCAGGTGATGGGAAGGATTTCTGATGTGTCTTGCAATATGAGACGACTCACGAGCCAAATTCTCGAAGTCATAATCGGATTTCCTGAAATTCGTAACAAAAGGTACCTGAATGCATTTCTGTGTAAAATAGAGAAGAAAAAAAAGAATGACAGGAGAGAGAGAGAGAGAGAGAGAGAGAGAGAGAGAGAGAGAGAGAGAGAGAGAGAGAATGAAAGAGACAGTGAGACTGATTGAGAATGAGTGACATGCTGCATTTTTTTCTTTTCCTTTAGGAGGGAGGAGGATTTTTTCCAATTAAGGTTGTTATCTCTCCATCTGGCTCTCCTCCAAAGACCCCACATGAAGCTTCTCCTCATTCTGCTCCTCTCTCCTTCTCCAGTTCAGCTCTCTCTATCTCCTTTTACTCTTACATGATTATTACAGCCCTCTACTATATAATTTCTCTCTCTCCTTCAGCCTTTGTCTTTGTCTTTTCTCTCTCTCTCTCTCTCTCTCTCCCCTGCTCCTATTT
Source organism: Lucifuga dentata (assembly GCA_014773175.1). Lineage (NCBI taxonomy): Eukaryota > Metazoa > Chordata > Actinopteri > Ophidiiformes > Bythitidae > Lucifuga > Lucifuga dentata. Next base: position 23,765 of record VXCM01005796.1, read on the forward strand.
TCTTTCCCTTTGCTCTCCTTTCCCTAATTTCTTTTGTTTTAGTCCTATGTTACGCTTTTCTGTATACATACTCTCTCAGCAGGAGTCTTTAATTTAACCTACCAATTTTCTTTGTATCCCTTTATTCTGCAGCATTTCTTCTCTCCTTCTTTTCACCTCTCCATCCATTGCTCCATTGTGTTTCGTCACCTTCAGGCAGTTCTCACAGATCAAATAAAAGGCTTTTTGTTTCACTACAGTTACATTCTATCGACAAAATGCTGCGGACGTTCACGCTGAAAATACACCAGCAATGTACACGTTGCTCCTTTTTCATTCTTGCTGCACAACAAATATGAACAATATTGGCTTAATACTTTGGGTACCAAGACAGACATTACCAGGCTGAGAAAGACGAAGGGGAAAATATGGAGCTGAAACGTTAGGATGACAGAATCTTTACATATTGGTAAAAACAGCATATTTCATTTCATGTCTGAAAACAGAGAATTTTTGGCAAAATAATTCAATAAAAATGTGCTTTCTATTAAAATGAGAAAGTAATATGGTGACTCTTATTACACGTGATGGCTGCTATGCATATCGTTTGTTAAAAGCATTGGTGGTGCAACTGAGTTCACAAGATGCAACACCAACAACAGTCATCCTCAAAGACTGGACTCCGGTCCAGATCCAGACCGAAACACAACTGTCTCCAGACTCTGAATAAATCATACTTTTCATAAGTATTATTTATATTATCTGTGAGACATTGCTGCGACGCAACAAGTCAAAATTTTCCACTGACTGCTCCACTGTCTGTCTGAGAATGTCTGCTGTGCTTTGGTTTGGTCCAGTCACATTCAGTGTCCCATCATCTCCATGACAACGATGGGAGAAATGGCATCGGGCTCATTGAGAGTTGACAGCACAGCTAGTTTCATCAGCTCCCNCCCCCCCGCCCTTTCGACACCTTAAATTCCCAGTAACAAGAATCCCAGTCCAGTCAGACCCTGGCTTGGCTTGGCTGACCTTAATAAACGACCTTTGACTTATTGGAAATTTTCTTTGTGGACCTTTAAGATTTGTATTTCAGCACCCTGACCTATAACAGTAATGTCTTTTGTCAAGTTTTGTCAAGCCACTGTCTTTTGACAGCCAGAAAAATGCAGCAAGTTTTGAAGAGAAACGTATCGAGTACATCAGTCAGCACGTCAATCTGTGACAAACATGCTGCCAAGATAGCTGGCATAAAATTTCCCTTTACTGTCGCTTTGCTTTCACACTTGAGCCAAATTGCAAGTAAATAAGTGTTCCAATACAGACCATCACTTTCCCCTCAGTGAATATAGTATTTGATCCTCCAAATTAACTACATTAAATCAAGTATAATTCTGGCCTAAATTTGTTTGATCTGAATTTACACACATGCTGACAATCAATGAATACATGTGCCAGATTGTTAAAATTCAAGTCAAAACACTAATTTGAAACTGTTTTTCTTTAAAAAAAAATCCTTTAAAATTCTTTGATCTGCATCAAAATCCAATAATTTCTTCCTTGGCCAGCGAACTTTCACTGAAGTATGACGGCGTATTAGGGCCATATAAGATGAAAAAAAATAAAACAAGGAGAGCATTATTTCAAGTTTTTTGCAAGTTTTTAAACTGGCAAATTTGCCAGTTTAAAAAGTCTGTATGCTTATGATAATTTGATGATTTTGAGCTAAAAGAGAAGTATTTCTTTATTGCTAAATCCGATGGTAAAGTATAATTTAATAAGGTCATGTACTCGCAAAAAAACTTGCAAATTTGCCAGTTTAAAAACTCACAAATTTGCAAGTTTTTGAACTGGCAAATTTGTGAGTTTAAACCAAAAATATAATTACGAAAATTATATTTAATGATGAATAATCATTTTTTAAATTTTTTTAAATAATTTATTTTAATAGTGAAAAAGAGAAAATAATAAGAACGGGAATCAAACCACCTCACATTGTGACTGTGCTTGGAGTAAATGACGTTATTAAATTATACTTTTCTATCAGATTTAGCTATAAAGAAATACTTGTGCTTTTAGTGCAAAATCATCGAATTTTCATAAGCATACAGACTTTTTAAACTGGCAAATTTGCCAGTTCAAAAACTCACAAATTTGTCAGTTTGAAAACTCGAAATGCCCCTCGTTTGTTTTTTTTTTCTTTTTTCTTATTATATAGTCCTAATGGTCGTCGTACTGAAGTCTGTTGACAACTTTTTGAGATATCTTACTAATGATCACACATAAGAAACATAACTGCTATGCTGCAGGTAATATTTGGATTATCATTTCATTATTGTAGGTTTTTGCTGTGTATGGCCTTGTGCTTGATTTTTTCAGATTTGAAAGATAAGGGAGCATGTTTACCAGTCCCTTTGTTCAATCTAGAAATCATCATCCATTTGTTCATCCTTTCATCTGTCCATACAAGGTCAAAGTCCTTCCTGCTGATGAGCACTCCGTCCTCATGAATGGCCTCCATTCGTCTTCTGTCTCTGCACAGCCAGACACAAAGCAGCTACACACTAACAAAGTGAAATATAAATACAGCGACCCATACAAATCTGTGTGTACTCATGTTCTGTGTGTTCAGAGTACACCCCATGTGGTGCAACCCAAATTCAGAGAGAAGACAAATGGCAGACAGCAAAGAGAACATCAGCAGTGAGACAAAGAGCGCTGAGACAAAACTGCAGCTTTTTCTGCTGCTGAATAAAGACGTAAACAAAGGCGGTGAACCAGAAAAAGAAAAGACAAGCCTGTCTGAAAAAGAGACATAAAACCAAAGATGACAAAAGATGGAACTGGGTATCACAATTTGGTATTTTACAGTACAAAACTAAATACATTGATACTACAGAATATCTTTCACTATCCTTCTTTCTATCTTTTCTTACCTCCTGCTTTACCTCCATCTATTGAACCTCTCCTTCCTATCCTCTCTACCTCCTTACACCAGATCCTGCCTCGTCTCCTTCAAAGGTCAAACAACTGGAATGGATAAGTGGTGTCGGAAGATGGAGGAGATGGAGAAGGGGAGAAAGATAAGAGATTGGGGGAAAAATGGAGGAAAAGAGGAGGCGGAGGGAGGAGCGACTTTGGTGTGGAGGTGAAAGAAGGCAATAGAGAGGAGGAGACGGACAGAGGAGAGATTTTGAAAGAGAGGTGGGAGGCAGGATAAAGAAATCCCTGTATCAGCATTCCTCTGGGTCTCTATGGGAGCAGCAGGAGGGAGGGAGGAAGAAAGAGAGGGAGGCGATAATAAAGAGGAGAGGGAGACTGAAGGAGCAAGGGAGGAATGAAGGACAGGGGGACGGAGCTGGTGTGTAATAGAGGGATGGGTGAAAGGGAGAAAAGGGCAAAGGAAATTAAAAGAGGAAAGGAGGGAAAATAACATCTCCTTTCTCCTTGTACAAATTAACTGGTTGTAAATAATGGAGGGGTGTGTGTGTGTGTGTGTGTGTGTGTGTGTGTGTGTCNGTTGTAAATAATGGAGGGGTGTGTGTGTGTGTGTGTGTGTGTGTGTGTGTGTGTCTGACACTAAATATACTAAATATATTGATATATATGTAGATAGCTAATTTCAGCATACAGAAATACATGAGAATGTTCAAATAACACTGAAAACAACCCTAGCTAACCATTCCTCCCATATACTAACATTAACATCAGGGCAAAACATCTTAACACCTTCTGCATATTTTCATCTATGCATGAACATGTTTTTTTTTTTTTTTTTTTTNTTTTTTTTTTTTTTTTTTTGGCTGACTGCAACAAACACTTTGGGGTTCTAACAGAGTTATAATCAGTATAAAATCATTTTCAAGTAATCATACATTATTTAATAGTGATTAACAGACAGGTAACTTAAAAGGTCATCGTCTTTAGTTGGTGGTAACGACTCAACAGGTGTTCTGCAGTATGCTAACAACCGTGTTGGTGGTGGTTGCTAGCTTAGAGCTATGGTTGCTAAGATGTTTAGATGGTTAAAATACAACTCATAATAACATATGAATATTTAACAATGGCATAAAAATGTAGTTAAAAATGCAGGTAGCAAATAATGAGTTAACATAGCTATAGTTAGCTGCAGTTATAGTTTTATTAGCTATACAGTGATAAAATGATGGCTAAAGGCTAACCATAGTTAATCATAAACATTAATTGCACATTTACCAACAAGTTTATAACATATGCAGTGTTAACAAAACACTAACATATGGAGATAGCTTTTGATATGTTGATAATGTAGCTAACAGTGTGCTAATCTATAGCATTAGCTTTGTAGTTCCAGGGTTGGAGATATGATGCTAATTTTGCTGTGAAGCAGGTTGAATTGGATCATTTTCTTTCTTGTGTTCAGACTGTCAGGTTTGAACCTGATCTCTCTCCGGTTCTCACTGACGTGCTGAGGCCTGCAGCAGCTGAATGCTGCTCCGCTTTTTAAAGAATATCCATACCAGGCAGACTGCAGCCTCCAGCAACGCCAGACCAATCAATAACTCACAAATCTTCTTTCACGCCAATGAATCAACAAAGCCTCCTGCCTGTGTGTGTGTGTGTGTGTGTGTGTGTGTGTGTCTGAGAATACTTTTAATTTTCAGTTTGTCATTTTACACTTGTTTAGGTCTTTTCTGTATTTTTCTTTGTTTCTGTTTTTATGTTATGAGTGGTGAGAAACAACGGATAAGGGAGATATTCACACACACACACACACACACACACACACAGATCTATATCACCTGAATTCTCGTCTCTGCAGGTTCAGAATGACTTAAACAGCTTATCAATAAAAAATAATTCATAAACATTCAGAGGTGGAAAGTAACTAAGTACATTTATGTAAATATTCCATTATACGGTTTTTAAAGGACCATACTGGCGATCGTGCATGTTTGAGCCCAAAATACAACCCACTTATATTACATGACTGACAACCATTTTTCCCAAAACATACTGCTGGAGCCGTACGTTTTAGAATTTTTTTCTTATCTTGCAGGCTGCCTTTGGTTCCAGTTCATTCCATATAAAAATGGAATGGAATGCTACAAAAATCAATCTGTAAAGACTTGAAATGTGCATTTTCCAAAACTTCAAACCAAATGTTAGTTTTAGTATTATTATGCCAAATCTCCTCATCTCTTAAAAGCAAATGTTCAGGTGATCCACCCACCTTAAAACTCAGTGTTTCACCCTAACACTTGCACATAGTTTGTAGAAGTTTTTTTTTTTTTTTTTTTTAATTTCTTTGTAAAGGCAGGCTTCTTCTGCAACTATATTCCCTGATGGAAAAATACATTTTCTCCTGTATAGCTCCATGTTGGATTGGAATTAAGTAACTTCAACAAAAAATATTAATAGATGTTTTGTTCACTGTGATGGATTATTTATCTCAAGCACATTTCAAGTCTGTACAGGTTTATTTTTATAGTGTACTGGAATGAACTGAAGCCAAGGGCTGCCTGGAAGGTAGAAACAAAATTCTAATGCAGGAGTATTCAACAAAAATTCAGGTAGATCCAGTTCCCGTTCCCCCCCCACACTCTCCCGGGACCCGACCGGTGATCTGTCATTGAATGCTTTGCTAGCATGACAGTAATATGTTTGTTCATTGTTCATTGCTCCCATGACAAACTGTTTCAATCAACTTTGGTTCCACTTGGCTTCAGGTGTCCCCTGGCAAATGCGCCACTTGTAATACCTCCATGCCCCACCAGGGGGCGTGCCACATAATGACCAAACAACTTAAGTGGGCCAATTATGATTCTGTGTAACTGTCAAAATACAGGAGATTTACAGGAGAAATTATCAAACAGGAGCACTGCAGGAGAGAGGGTGAAAATACGAGGAACCTGGGAAAAACGGGAATGTTGATAGGTATAGATATTATACATAACTATGATTCAGAAAGCTTCATGGAAAAAATATAAGGTGTCATTTTCAACATTTTATTAAACATTTTCAACTAAACTGCTTTTCTTAGTTACAAGTATATTTTCAAACATGAACTTGATAACCTACAAATTATCTTAAAAATAAAGTTCTGGGCTCTGAGTTCATTTATTTTTCTAACCTCAGACTGTTGTGTGTAGCTTTCTTCAAATTTTTTATGTTTTGTACCATAATGGCGTTTAACGTTGCCACGTTTTATGATGCCACAGACTGGGAACAGATCAGACACACAGATCTGGTAGCATTTGCTGCTGGAAGAATGAAAGCACATACGTCCACTCATCCTTCAACTCTCGCTTTTCCTGCTCTACTTTTCTAATCTTTGAGCTGTTTGGCAACTCTGTGACATACAAACAGCAAACGTGTCATACAAAGTACAAGTTTTGATCTAAACTGAAATAAAACAGGCAGCAGGAGTAGCGTGTCTGCTTATGTTTCAGCAAATCATCTGTCACAGTAACGCCAGCATAAAGGACAACATGATGACAAATATGGACTATCCTTCTCAGCCATCTTTCAGACATCCACAGACAGTCAGCAAACTAAAGGAACACACAGTTCAGAAAAACCCAGATCCTGTGCCAGCGATCCAGCCGTCTGTCCAACCCTGACCTACATCAGGAGCCTGATCCTGGGCCAAGAGCACGGCCTTCAGCCCCAGAACACTGGACCTTTGCTCCATCCTCACTGCCACTCTCATTTATATTCACACAGATAAAAAAAAAAAGACTTGAAGCAAATAAGAGACAGAGAGGTAGAAAAGAAAGTTCAGATGCAAAACTAGGTAGAAAAAAAGAAGCAAAGACACGAGCAAGGAAAAGTAAAAAGGAAGGAAAGATTCTGCTTTTTGCTCAGACTTGCTCGACACAGCTGAGAGGTCAATCTGGTTTCCCTCAGAGCGGAACTGAGTGCAACATCAATTTATTTTCATTTATTTCCTTTCCAACAGTGTCAACTCTGTTTCTTTCACTTCAGCTGGCCCCCGACATAAATTTGATTTGTTCTTTTCATTTCAGAGCGTTATTGGCATGTCGCACTACGCTTGGTTTAACCAGAATGTCCCTGGAGAAGCAGGAGAGCAGCAGAAATGAAGTCCAAAGTAGAAGAGAAGACAGAGGCGTTCTCCTGAGCACAGGAAACACTCTTTCCTTCAAAGGGTCAAAGTGACAAGATGCTCAATGAGGAGCTGCTGAAACCTCAGGCCCATTAGCTGCAGCCCCAAACTCAAACCCAGACTGAAAGCTCGTGATCAACTTCAGAAAAAAGAGTTCACTAATTACCACACAACAGGAAGTCAACCACGTTTAGGATGCCCTGCATGGAATGTTTGGACATCGTTATCCTACCTTGTCAATTTCCTGCTGCAGAACCTGCTTGGCGACTTCCAGGTCCTGCAGACGGACCCTCAGCTCCTCGTTTTCCTGCTCCAGCCGACTCCTCTTCTTCTCCACGCTGTCCAGCTGGCTGTGGAGACGGATGGACACGTCCTTTGCCACCTGACAGGGAGCGAGGGAAGGACAATAAAGAGGAATTTAGTCCGTAGTGCATATTTCAGCAAATATTCCTGCATGTCTCAGTCAGGCTGAGTCACAACTCTGATTAACAGTTTTCATGCTACTTGTAGCGTAGTGGGATGTGAGCTGAAGGAACATGTAGAAATAATTCTGGGTAAAGTTCAGTAGTTTCTCATCTAGTTCTGAACTTCAGACCTGAAAGTGTGTCTGAATTCTGACACGATGTTGGTGTGAATGTGTGAGTGACAAAATAACATCATGATATTTTTTGCGACAGCAATATTCAAGATGATGTGAACAGTTTAACACTGAGCAATGTTTTATTGGTGATTACAGCAGTCAACAATACTATAATATTCAATACTATAATAATAAATAATAATAATACTATAATATGTTCACACTGACATCTACTCCCTTGTGGCGGTGTGTTTTTAGCAGTTATGGGTTCGTCCATCAGCAGTGGGACATGCTGAAAGTTACTAAGAGGCTCTAGTTTCAGTTTTGCTTCACACTACACATCATAAACAGCCGTTACAGGGATGCTGCCTTAGGGCACTTTTCAACTGTAGGACCAAACGGTTGCCAGGGCCGCTCCGTACCGTTCTGCACCACTCCAAATTCATGGGGACGGTTACTGTTTCTGTTTCCATCTGTGGCGCTGCTAAAACCAGACAGGAAGTGAAAGCAGCAAATTTCGTGTTTGAAAATGCAGCTGCTAGCAGATGAGATTAGCTGAAAATTATACTCCATATTAACAAAATTACGCCAGACATTTAAAACAACATGCTTGACTAAAAAAATACCCGATTTATCCTTTGACTCATGACTCAGCTTTCAGATGCGGAGTCACAAAACTGACTTAAACCAATCAGTGAACTCCTACATCATTATGCCCGCCTACCCAAGTGATTCTGCTGGACTGAGCACAGTTGTCTATTTGTGCCGAGAAAACTGTGCTGGGCATGGTTTGTAAGCATTCCACGCCAAACCTTTTCCAGGTGGAAGCAACATTGTAATCATTCCTCTCCGTGCTCAGAACCGTTCAGCCTGACGGTGGAAAAGAGCCCATACTTTCAGAAAAGTGAGAAGCATGGAGCTTCAAATTAAACATAAAGGCCTGTCTCTAAAAGCCTGCCTCTAATAAAGGCCTGGTTCTCTGTGCAGTTGAGGGAAATAAAGGCCTGCCCACTATTACAGCATTTACGGTATTTTATTAATTTCACTTTAGATAAACAACCTTGAAGTTTGTGAAATGTCGTTTCTGAATTTGGTCCATTTTGTAGGATTTAGACCCGCTAAGTTTTACCTGTGAGGCGAGTCCGTCCAGTAACTTCATGCACGGGCAGTTCACAGCGGACCGAGAATAAAAACATGTTTTTAATCTAATAAAGCCAAAAATATAATTATGCCAGCCTTGCAGGAGGCGATCTTTAAAACATAACCTGATCTTATGAAAGTCTAATTATTTCCCCTTGAGGGAATTTATTCATTAAGAGTTTTGAATGTCAGTGAGTCAAACAAAATCAACTTAGTTAACAACAAAGTCAACAAAGACAACAAAGTCAACTCAGTTAAAAGTACAGAGGGACAAAACAGCAGCAAAACACCACAATTAATACTTAAATAAAATACAATTTTAAAAAATGAATCCATGATGTTATAAAATCTAATAATTAACAAATTTATTAATTAGACAGAGTAGGTGTTGTGCAGTTTGCCTTGGTGGTTGTGTGTTAAGACATATTTACAATTTATTTATGCTTTTGTTCCATTCAGATAATCATATTTTATGTCTCGATTGAAGGACGATTCCAGTGATTTTGCATGTTTAAGCCCAATAAATACTACCTGTGTAGTTATGTTCTGACAACTAGGGCTGGGCAATGAATTGATTTAATCGATTAATTCAGTTTTATGTTTTGGCACGATGTGTAAAATGGCTGAACCGTCAAAATCAAGATTTTTTTTTTTAATATCTACATATTTTTGATGGGGGAAATGCATCAAACAAGCCAGATTTGTGCATTACACCAACCAATTAATTGTCCATCGGGTTGGTTGATGCCACGCCCACAAAGCTTTCAGCAGGTCAGACTATCAAGATGCCAACACACACTGTGAAGATGAGTCGTTCCTAAAAAAGGAAACGTCACTTCATCACATCATCGTTTGATCGGAGATTTTATTTTTAGGCCGTATCACCCAGAACTACTGACAACCATTTCCCAAAACATTAGACTGTTTAATTTAGTTTAGTTTAGTTGTTTTCACATATTAAAAAAATATGAAATTTCAGAAAGAAAATAAAAGTAAATGTGAAGGAGAGCTGCAGAAAACCAAAGGGACTAGAACAGGGAAGTTCTCCAGAAGATGCATGACAATAGTTAAATTATAGGACAATTTAAAAAAAGGAAAATCAGAAAAGAGAAACAAGACAGCAGAACAATAAAAGAACATTTGGAATTTCTTGATGTAATACCGTCAGAAAATCAGACTGCAAAGGCAACACACATAAGAGAGTTTAAGGGTAACACGGCTGAGAACACAACAGTCCCTTTACAGCTTTACAGGACATTCCACAAAATAGATCCTCTGTATAAGAATCCACACTGTACTAACTGTACAAGCTGTGTTGTTCTGCAAACAGGAGACTTGAGTTTATATAGAATGTGAGCGGGATAATTATGAAATTGACAATTAAATGAATAGAGTTTGTGAAAGGATGAAGAAAGGTTTTCCTGTTATTTTACTAAATCCCCGAATGTTTCAAAATCAAACGCTCACGTGATACACACCTACAAATTCAATGTTTTGCCTTCTGTTTGAATAGAAAGGACGGCGGTTTTGCCGTCTTTTTTCTGGGATTATATTCTAACTCTGTACTTTTCACTACATTTGTCTTTCATTCGCTTCCTAAAACCAGAATCTTGGCTTGTGAAAATATGAACACTTAAACAATTTTTAACTCCTTAAAATTTGGTTCTTGTAAACCAAAAACAACAACACAAAATAATTAATCATTCTTAAATTAAAAAAAAAAAATCATAATTTTTTTACATGACCTGACTATAAGATTTAAATAATATCTGCAGCTCTGTGTGAGCAGTGTGTGACATTTAGCAGTCTGCATCTGCATAATTACTACTTTATGATTGTGCGTGTGTGTGTGTGTGTGTGTGTGTGTGTGTGTGTGTGTGTGTACACGTGATTTCTGTTTGTATCCACAAGATTCACAGTTATACAATTCAGTTTGTGTGTTACTGCTTATCTGTGAAATCTTTGAGCACAATTTATAACTGTATGTGTGTGTGTGTGTGTGTGTGTGTGTGTGTGTGTGTGTGTGTGTGTGTGTGTGTCTGAAACAGTGCCAGTGTGCAGCTGAATCCCACAATGCTCCTCTGTACAGCCCACTCCCACTCTAACACTGACTCCCTGGGCTCCACCATGCTCCAATTCATGCTTTAATAGGTGTGTGTGTGTGTGTGTGTGTGTGTGTGTGTGTGTGTGTGTGTGTGTATGTGTGTGTGATTTCAATACTTCCTAATAGTTCCTCTTGTGCTCTGTTTAACCTCCTCCGTCTCGTTTCTTTTCTTCCCTTTACTTTCAGCCTTTCCATCTGCGTTTAACCTCCTTATTAAACACTCTGCTGCTCTTATTATTTTTCATATTGTGTGGTTTAATTACAACCTGTCGACCTTTTCATCCAAATAAATGCATTATCAGACAGCAAAACACGTTAGGAGTAACTATGACTTATGCTGTGAGACCTTTTGAAATCATTTTTCATGTTGAGTCTGTTGGATTTCCTCACCAGAGATGTTACATACACTGTTCTGGCCTGTTTGGGCTGCAGGAAGTTTACATCCGACCAATCAGCTGCATCCAGTCCAACAACAAGCATGTCTTTGTGTGTTTAAGTGGCAGGGGGAGGGGGGGGTCGTTTGTCATATACCGTATAAGCCGACCCCGATTTTGACCTGCAAATTTAGATTTTCTAAAGAAACCCATATAAACCGACCCCCTGATGTTGTTCCATCAGTTTATTTGTTTAGTAAATTACCTATTTTTCTGGGTATTGTCATAGTATTCTTGTGATTTTCTGAAAATAATCCATGTACTGGTAAACATGATATTTATTTCAGCAGCTGATTAACATAACTGACCAATCACAGCAGAGCTTACTGGCCACCGCAAAATGTGCTGAATAAGATGTTTAGTCAGGAAATATCTCATTCTAAGGTATGATTTAAACTATTTTCATGGGTAGTGGTAATGGTAGTATTTCCACCTGGAAATTTCCTTCTCTGGGATCAAATCTGAATTTCTTGTGTATAAGCTGACCCCCGATTTACTTTGTGAAATTTGGTCATAAAAACTTGGTTTATATTCCAGTATATACAGTACCTATAATTACAGTTTCTCTGTGGCACCAATATCTCCAGAATATATCTTCTCAATATTTTCGCTCCTTTTCTGTTTTCTCTCTCTCTCTCTCTCTCTCTCTCTCTCTCTCTCTCTCTCTTTCTCTCTCTCTCTCTCTCTTTTCATGTCTCTCTGATCAGACATTCTGTACGTCATATCCACGCTGGTGCAGATCAGCGTTTGTATCATAAACTCAGATTTTTATGACGTTTGAAAGCTCTTTTTGTTTGACGTAAACTGAATAGAACAGAAACAGTTATTAATAGATCATAGTTACATGTGATTGGTGCATCTACATAACAAAATAGATTTTATTGCTGACACCACGAAAGGTTTAGGGCCTCCTTCTCTCCTCCTCCTCATCCTCCTCCTCCTGTTTCTGCTCCTCCCCTCATGATGAAACGCCCTGACTGCTGCTAAACGCTGCTTTTCTGCTTCTATGTGAAACAGAAACGTGGAGGAATTTTCCCAGTGACAGAGCTATAGGATGGAATTAGCATTCAATCAGCATGTGTGTGTGTGTGTGTGTGTGTGTGTGTGTGTGTGAAGAGAGAGTGATAAAAAGACATGAAAATTTGAAAGATGGAAAGAAAAAGAAACATCACAAGTAGAACAGAAAGAATTAGAAAGAAGTAGAATCAGAAAAAAGTAGAACAGAAAGAAAGAACGCTGTTGCTGAGTTCTTCACACACACACACACACACACACACACACACACACACACACACACACACAGGGCTAACAGTGATATCATTCACTGAGTGGCAATTAATCATGAAAAGGATCTTTCATGTAGTCTGTGTGGTTTTGTGTTTGAATACAACAAACAGCAGCGTCCTGTTCCTCCTGTTATTCAGCCTGTAACTTAGTCACACACACACACACACACACACACACACACACACACACACACACACACACAGAGATACTACTGTGTTTCCATAACGGTCATTCCTCTAATGACTTCCCTCCAACGAGATTTTTATCATAGACGTTTGATATGCAGCTGGTAAAGTGTGGTGCACATGTGTGGTGTGTGTGACTGTGTGTGCATGTGTGTGTGTGTGCGTGTGCAGCCAACATACTTTAATCACACCATAAACTCTTTGTCTATATTGTGATATGACCTGATATAATTTAAAGGTTTAAAACACGTTTATGGCGGAAAGTAAAGCTTCAGCACTAAAACACTAAACGTGAAGCAGCCACACGTGTGTGACGTGTTTTAGTCGTAACTTTGATCCGCGTCACAACAAGAGACTTGATGTCTTCCACAGGAACATTTCCAAAGCTGTGTTTAGGCTGTTTGTCTGCAGGGGAGCTCTAATTTGCAAAACAAATTTGAGTGAAATGTGGTGAACAGTTAATCCACGAGCTAAGGAACAGGTTTGGTGAGGATCTGGATCCAGATGCAGATCCTGGAGCTTTGAAGACAGTTTCCAGGCTGTTTCCAGGTATAAATGGACATATCTGTGTGTGAGTGTCAGATTGTCTTCATCTGTATGAATAGATAGCAGGTTCGCTGCTTCTCACGCCACGGTTTGATGTAACAGTGTTTCCATACATAGGTAAAACTTGTGCAGCCCGCCCAGGTAAATGAAGACCCGCCCAGGTTTCACAGAACGACCCAGCCTTAATGATGTCATCAAACCGCTGACCAAAACATCGCTAAAATATGGAATAAATTTGTGATCTTATCGTCGTTTGGAAGGTAAAAGTATCCTAAAAAGATCCATGATTAGGTTTTGTCACTGTTAATCCATTTTACAGCAAAATCGNTTTTTTTTTTTTTTTTTCTTTTTTTACCAGGCTTTATTCCAGCCAGGTCATTCTTTCTAATTTTAAAACATACGTAACCTCCATGCTTCTCACCAAAGTTTCCCTCTGCTGTATTATAGCTAAGTTTAGTTTCTTTAGTTTTTCTTTAAAACCTTGCTGAGGTTGAATGAAAACGTGCCAGTTGTGTTATTGTGGTTGCCTAGCAGCCAGTAATATATAGCCTGGTAGTTGCCATTTTCAATTAGATCCAAGTGTTTTTTTTTTTCTTTCTTTTTCTTTGCACTTTTAANGGGGGGGGGGGGGAATGGGGATGATACCCATTAAAACTTGTTATATACGTGATACCCATTTAAAGCACATGACATACGTGACAGCCATTAAAGCTTGTTACATCAGCAGCAATCTGCTTCGTGTCTGCATAGAAAACCATCATGTGTGAAGCATGACAGCTGCTCCCAGAGAGAAAGAGAGAGAGAGAGAGAGGTGCAAAAGAAAAAACAAAAGAGAGAGAAAGGGAGAGAAAAAGATGATAAAGAAAGAGGGATGAAAAAGACAGACAGAGATGAAAAGTAAAGAGTGACAGAGAGAAATGAAAAAGAGAAAAACAGACAAAAAACAAGGAGAGACTGAGATGGGGAGAGANGACTGAGGTGGATGGGATGAACTCCCACAATTCTTTGCAGGTTGTTAGGCATATGAGGATGTGTGATCGCACCTCTGATGTTTCCATCCATCCATGAATGGATGATGGATAGATGGACTGTATTTTGATTACTTAGAATTTTGGAGTCCAACACAAATTTCCTTTTGGGATAAATAAAGTATATCTTATCCATCCACCATTCCATCCATCCATCCATCCATCCATCCATCCATCCATCCTGGGTGAATGAGAATGAGATCAGGTTGTTCAGTAAAGCTGAATGTTGACAGGTGTGTGCTGAGTTCACAGGTATGTTTGTTTTATTTCATGTGGCTCTTTGATCATGAGAATGATGTTTTAAGTTTTATTGGCCCCTTCCTCATCAAAGTCTCATAAGTCCTCAACAGTCTCATACGTCCTCATCAAAGTCTCATACGTCCTCATCA
>VXCM01005796.1:38605-64697 GCA_014773175.1 Lucifuga dentata
GAGAGAGAGAGAGAGAGGAGACTGAGGTGGATGGGATGAACTCCCACAATTCTTTGCAGGTTGTTAGGCATATGAGGATGTGTGATCGCACCTCTGATGTTTCCATCCATCCATGAATGGATGATGGATAGATGGACTGTATTTTGATTACTTAGAATTTTGGAGTCCAACACAAATTTCCTTTTGGGATAAATAAAGTATATCTTATCCATCCACCATTCCATCCATCCATCCATCCATCCATCCATCCATCCATCCTGGGTGAATGAGAATGAGATCAGGTTGTTCAGTAAAGCTGAATGTTGACAGGTGTGTGCTGAGTTCACAGGTATGTTTGTTTTATTTCATGTGGCTCTTTGATCATGAGAATGATGTTTTAAGTTTTATTGGCCCCTTCCTCATCAAAGTCTCATAAGTCCTCAACAGTCTCATACGTCCTCATCAAAGTCTCATACGTCCTCATCAAAGTCTCATACATCCTCATCAAAGTCTCATACATCCTCATCAAAGTCTCATACATCCTCATCAAAGTTTCATACATCCTCATCAAAGTCTCATACATCTTCATCAGTCTCATACATCTTCATCAAAGTCTCATATGTCCTCATCAATCTCATACATCCTCGTCAGTCTCATACGTCCTCATCAGTCTCATACGTCCTCATCAAAGTCTTATACATCCTCATCAAAGTCTCATACGTCCACATCAAAGGCTCATACATCCTCATCAAAGTCTCATACATCCTCGTCAAAGTCTCATAAGTCCTCATCAGTCTCATACATCCTTGTCAAAGTCTCATATGTCCTCATCAGGCTCATACGTCCTCATCAAAGTCTTATACATCCTCATCAAAGTCTCATACGTCCACATCAAAGTCTAAAAATAAAAAAAGTCAAAGTCAAAAATACTGCAGAGTAGGAAGATTTATGAGAGGTTCTGGTACTCCTGAAAATGTCACATACTCTGACATGAAAATCATAGAGGTCCTGGTACTGCATAGCTTGAGTACTCGTACTGGTACTGCGTACCTTGAGTACCAGTACTGTGTAATGATGAGTACTGGCCCACTTGCCTGATCTGGATCTGCCCTTCAAATCTAGTGAACTAATCCCTGATGTTTCCTGACTTTTCTAAATGTCACAGAAAAAAATCATCATCATGTGGTCTGACACACACACACACACACACACACACACTACAGTTCCTAATGTCTGAGGTATATAAGGTGTGACATGGAAACAGCACTTCCTACAGTGTGTGTGACACATGCTGAGGGAGTGGGGGTTGGGATTTGTGTGTGTTCATGTGTGTGTGTGTCAGAGAAGGAGAGAGGGGTAAGAGAACATTTTCTTGGAGCTCATACAATTTATAATTTAGCCAATTTTAGCTCACACACACACAAATACACAACCATATACACACACACATGGAACATAACATATGGAGATAGGGTTGAGGGCTGTGTGTTGGCCTTGCTAAGATAAATGCTCCGGATGCTACTGCTTCCTCACTTTAATCTAATGACTGTGTGCGTGTGTGTGTGTGTGTGTGTGTGTGTGTGTGTGTGTGTGTGTGTGTGTGTGTGTGTGTGTGTGGTGTGTGAGTGAGTGAGAGAGAGAGAGAGAGAGAGAGAGAGAGAGATCCTCTTCCTATCATTTACCATGTGATAAGGCCTATAATATACTCTACAGGAATAGGTCTTGCCACACACACACACACACACACACTGTAGCTACTCATAGGAAGGAAGTACTGAAAGGGACAATTTAAATCAAACTCTGGGATCTGAAGATAGACTGAAAGGATGAGAATAAATGTAAGTAAAGGAGTAGAAGTAGAAGAGGCACAAATATAAAAGAAGACAGGAAACGGAGGAGAGAAAGAGAAAGGATCAGAGGAGAACGAAAGGCCAGGCAGATGCTGTAGGAATATGAGTGATCGTGTGCATTGCACTTTTAAACAGAACCAGTGTCTGGCTTTGTCCGTTGGCCATTCCAATAAAGTTAAACTGAAGAACATTCATGTAATTTACAATGTAGAAGGAGGAGAAGGTAGGAAAAACGTTTTTAATTCACCATTCCAGCAGTATGCTTTGGGAAATGATTGTCAGTAACATTATGTGTATGAAAATTGAATATGTTAGGCTCAAACATACAAAATGTGTGGTATGGTCCTTTAATGAACTTTAAACTAGCCCACGGAAGAAATGGCCAAACGAAAGGTGGTGGCAACACATCCTCAATCTAGATGTTAAAGGACCATACCAACCATTTTGCACGTTTGAGCCTAATATATTAAATTTTCATACATGTTACGTGACTGACAATCATTTCCCAAAGGATAAAACCGTATTTCAGCTTTCCTGATATTTTGCAAAATCTCTTAATCTTTCAAAATCAAATATTCAAGTGATACACCCACCTTAAAAATCCATGTTTCTCCTGCTAATAGTTACACAGCCTTATGAAGTCACGGTCCTTTAAATTTTTCCATAAACGCAGGTCTTCTTTTGGGACTATATTCCCCGGTGGAGGCATACATTCACTCCACGCTTTTTATTGAGCTTAAACACTAAAATTACATAACTTCTAAAAAAACCTGAATACACGTCTTGTTGGTGATGATGGATTACCTATCCCAAGAACGTTTACAGTATCAACAAGTTGATTTTAATAGCAGAATGAACTGAAACCAATGGAGGTCTGGAAGGTAGGAAAAACATTTTTAATTCACCGTTCCAGTAGTATGCTTTGGGAAATGATTGTCAGTAACATTATGTGTATGAAAATTGAATATGTTAGGCTCAAACATACAAAATGTGTGGTATGGTCCTTTAATGAACTTTAAACTAGCCCACGGAAGAAATGGCCAAACGAAAGGTGGTGGCAACACATCCTCAATCTAGATGTTAAAGGACCATACCAACCATTTTGCACGTTTGAGCCTAATATATTAAATTTTCATACATGTTACGTGACTGACAATCATTTCCCAAAGGATAAAACCGTATTTCAGCTTTCCTGATATTTTGCTAAATCTCTTAATCTTTCAAAATCAAATATTCAAGTGATACACCCACCTTAAAAATCCATGTTTCTCCTGCTAATAGTTACACAGCCTTATGAAGTCACGGTCCTTTAAATTTTTTCATAAACACAGGTCTCCTTTTGGGACTATATTTCCCGGTGGAGGAATACATTCACTCCACGCATTTTATTGAGCTTAAACACTAAAATTACATAACTTCTAAAAAACCCGAATACACGTCTTGTTGGTGATGATGGATTACCTATCCCAAGAACGTTTCAAGTATCCAACAAGTTGATTTTAATAGCAGAATGAACTGAAACCAATGGAGGTCTGGAAGGTAGGAAAAACATTTNGATTGTCAGTAACATTACATGTATGAAAATTTAATATATTAGGCTCAAACATGCAAAATGGGTGGTATGGTTCTTTAAATGAGCTGTAGCTTGCACTGGAAGAGAGGCCAGAATGGCTGTTATATGATCAAACGTTCTGGTTTCTGTCAGGATTCTGCAGCATTCTGGACAAGCTGCAGACTTCTAGTAGCACAATTTGGAAAACCAGAGAAAAAGACAAGTAAGTCTGGAAGATACAAATACATGGAATACAGCATCACTCATGAAGAACAGGTCAAATAGAACATGAATTAATCAGCCATCAGCCAAAACCTCCCTCAGTCCGGCAATAAAAAACATCGGGTTTAAATTAAGTTCAACTTTAAAATGGGTCGGGTTCGACCAAATTGAGGTCAAATCTGCCCAAAAAAACCCTGCAGTGTCCCCTGGAGAACTGTTTAGCTGTGTGTGTGTGCTGCTCATAGATTTGTGTGTAATATGTACATTAAAATGACACAGAATGTACACAGGTGACGTGTACAGAGTAAATAGTACACACAGCAGTAAAGCTGCTCTGATTTACAGACAGGGGCTCTGCTTTCTCCTTATTTGGATACCAGACTAACAGACAGACTCCAGGTTATTATTATGTTTTAATTTTCCAATGTTAGTGTTCAACAAAAACATCTCATGGATCCTCGGTTTAAAAAACACATGATGCAGATTGTGTGTCCAGATGTCTCTAGTCTGTGGGAATGAGAGCAGTGTACAAGAAGGACAGGAAATGATGTCACATATTCCCCTGGAGATTCCAACACACACACACACACACACACACACACACACACACACACACACACACACAGTTACTCATATAAAAGCGTGTCATGTGTAAATAAAAGCTGATTTTAATCAAAAAATCAATGTAAAAGATTTATACATACACAAAATATTTTTTCTCCATTTCTCTCATTAATTTTCAATTTATTTTCTCTCTATCATCTCAAATCAACTCCCTCAAGGAGTGTTAAAGGTTGCATGAATAGCCCTGTGTGTGTGTGTGTGTGTGTGTGTGTGTGTGTGTGTGTGTGTNAGAGAAAGAGACAGAGAGAGAGAGAGAGAGAGAGAGAGAGAGATGTTTGAATGTACAAACTAGAATGGGGTGTGTTATCGTGCATGTGAGGATGTGTGCAGATGTGCGTGTATGTGTGCGTGCACATTTGTAGATTAGTGTGTATTTGCATGTGTGTGAGTCATCACATCCACAGCAGTTAAACCAATTACAGCAGCAGAGCCGCTCAGAGCGTCAGGCTGCAGCTCAGCAAGTCCAAGTCTGAGCTGACAGACGAGTCAAAACGAGCTGTGATGAAGAATCTCACCAACACCCCACCAGCCACAAACCCTGCCTCCACGTCTGATTATAGCTGTTTATAGTGCTGCTGAGTCTTTCCCATGATGCATCAGAACTTGTACTCTCCTTCTTTCTCTTCATAAAGCTGCTGCATCCTGCTCGGTCAGCAGGGTATATAAATATATATAAATACAGGCAGTCCCCAGGTTACGAACGAGTTCTGTGCCCACGGCTGTTCATAAGTTGGACAGTTACGTAAGGTGCATATCTAGCGTATATATTTTACTTAGGTGCGTATCTGGGTATATATATTTTACTTAGGTGCGTATCTAGCGTATATATTTTACTTAGGTGCATATCTAGCATATATATTTTACTTAGGTGCGTATCTGGCATATATATTTTACTTAGGTGCGTATCTGGCGTATATATTTTACTTAGGTGCGTATCTGGCGTATATATTTTACTTAGGTGCGTATCTGGCGTATATATTTTACTTAGGTGCGTATCTAGCGTATATATTTTACTTAGGTGCATATCTAGCGTATATATTTTACTTAGGTGCGTATCTGGGTATATATTTTACATTAAAGAAACACTTCCAGATCCTAAAACATCGTAAACATAGAGAGAGAGAGAGAGAGAGAGAGAGAGAGAGAGAGTTGTAATGTTTACACAGTCCTAACTTATTTGTACTCATATATATTTGATGTCTATATTTGATATAACAGTTTGCTGTTACAATCTGTTTACACATTTCTTTACTCAGTTATTGTATGCACATTTATCTTTTTGTTGTCATTGTTTTTATTTCACATTTGCTTTGGCAACTTAAACGTACATTTCCCATGCCAGTAAAGCCCCATTGAATTGAATTGAATAGAAAACTGAGAGAGAGAGAGAGAGAGAGAGAGAGAGAGAGAGAGAGAGAGANATAAAATATAAAAAACATGTAGGTTAACACTCTTGCTCCTTGATGTCTTGCATGTCAGAAGAAGCATTTTTCTGTTGTTTTGACGTGCATCGTAAAGTAGTGCACCGTTCATTATTATAAATCATTGTATGTAACCTGAATTTTTAATTTAATAGGCTTTATGGCGGTCCGTTCATAAGTACAGGTTGTTCGTAAGTTCGGGCGTTTGTAACCCGGGGACTGCCTGTATATATAAATATAATACTGACTGCAATTTAAAACTTGTTATCATCATCATCATCATTTTATCATGGAACTTCACAATCTAAATAAGTAGACTGTTTATTGCTGTTACTGTTTGCTTATGTGTTGTCTTTTTGTCCTGGTCTGTTGTGTCGTGGGGTTTTATCCTCTTTGGTGTTTCACAGATTAAACCACTACACTGGTTATTACTGGTTATTACTGGTTATTACTGTCACTACTCGTCTGTGTGTTTTTGTCTTTGTGTTGTTGTTCAGGTGTTTAGCCCTCCTTAATAGAAATTGTTTGTTAGTTTTAAATAAAACGTGATAGGTTGGTCAAGGAGGGCGGTGAAGGTCACACACTCACACACATTCACCTACGCACTATATATTATCTGTCTGTTGCTAGATTAAATTGCACATATATAAAAAATGGTTGTGCCAATCTTGGCATATACCACAACTATATATGCAGACAGAAAAAAATAAATAAATAAATTTAAAAAAGTAAGTACGGGTTGTTCGTAAGTCGGGCGTTTGTAACCCGGGGACTGCCTGTATATATAAATATAATACTGACTGCAATTAAAACTTTTTACATAGCATACATGTCCTTGTACATAACGGCCAATTGATTTTCGTTTTGGAATGGGAAACAGAAAACAGAGGCCTTTCCAGCAGGACTAGGGCTGTCACGATATCAGATTTTCACTGCATGATTATCATGACCAAAAGAATTCACGATATCTGTAGAAAATTTCAAATAATGATAATACCATCAGTCAAATTCATCTTTAACTTAGTTTATTGTGTGTTTTGTCTCTTTTTTGTCAAATGAATTAGACTCCAAATAGGAGTGTAGGGAGGCGGAGAGAGTCTGTAACCAGAACTGTACAAAAGCTACAGAAACAGCAATTCCACCTTAAAGGATGGTGTAAAGGAACCAGATGATCTGATAAACAAAAGATCCACAAATCTAACAAATAACCAGGAGAGAGAAAATCCTGTCAAGTCCAACACCATGATAGCTTAGCTTTAACAACACAACTAAGACCTTCATGGAACATTTCCTGTTTCAGGGCTAGCAAGCTAACTGCTACTTCCTGTCTCTACCGTGGTGAAATCTGCAGGATGATGGAGGTGAAGGTGGTGAACAGGTTGGTGGTATCGCCCCCTTTAGCGGTTCCTGTCGATCAGCATTTCCTGCAGACTGGGGCGTCTACCAACTTCCTGTCTTTGTTACCGAATCCTAAAAACTCCACACTGGCAGCTAACTTTTTTCAGGTTAGGGTAGAGCATCTCGCTCTGTCTGTCAGCTCCTCCATCAGGATTTTGCATGGCAGTAGTAGCTACACACTGTGCTAGTAGCTAGCTAGCTAGCTAGTTAGCCGTTGGGGGGGAGGGAGACAAAGCGAGAACAGAAAGAAATGGAAATGATTTAAGTCAGATGCAGCACAGAGCGATTTTCCAAACTGAAGAAGACAAAAGTTGTACCATCATCTGGACAGTCAGACAGCATCATGTTTAAAATGTGAGGTTAGCTAAAGGCAAAGCTAAGGGCGCTTTTGATGATGTGTGTTGCTGTTTATGCTGAGCAAAGCCTCAGGTGTGCAGGTGGAATCGCATGTAGCGTGTCTTTAGCATGCAGCATCACAGAAAATAATCTGTGGATTATTTTGAGATCCGCCTTCTTATGACTTAAAAGCTAAATTAGAGGATCCCTAAAGCCTGAGGTGTGTGTGCTTATCTGTTGGCACGCAGTCATCCAAACAAACAGAATAACAGCTTCTACTGTATTTCTGATAGATTTATACTAACAACATGAAGCCTGCACAAAGCACCATCATTTTACTGCTGCTAAAGTCATTTTCCAGTAGAACCGAATCAATGTTGAGTCAGTCATAGCTGTGTATGCATGTGTGTGTGTGTGTGTGCATGCATGCCTGCATACATGCATGTGTGTGTGTGTGTGTGTGT
The DNA here is from genome assembly GCA_014773175.1 of Lucifuga dentata. Classification (NCBI taxonomy): domain Eukaryota; kingdom Metazoa; phylum Chordata; class Actinopteri; order Ophidiiformes; family Bythitidae; genus Lucifuga; species Lucifuga dentata. Next base: position 46,452 of record VXCM01005796.1, read on the forward strand.
GTGTGTGTGTGTGTATGTGTGTGTTTGTAAAGCCAATGATAAATCTACCAGAACAAACAGGGGAGGAACTGAAACAGAGGCTGAGAAAGAGAAGCTTAGCATGGGTTTAATCTGCGCGCACACACACACACACACACACACACACACAGAGTTACAGCATGGTGTAAGTTGACCTGTCTAAGCTCTTGGCCCCAGTGACAAGAAGACAAGAAGATACAATCAACTGTGTGTTAAGAGAGAGAGAGAGAGAGAGAGAGAGAGAGAGAGAGAGAGAGAGAGAGAGANTCTCTCTCTCTCTCTCTCTCTCTCTCTCTAATCCTTATCTTGCTGCTATTATTGGCTATTAACCATTTAGATTCAGGTCAGACCTCTAATCAATCAGTTCATTTAAATTCAATATTCCTCCTTCAATACTTCCTTCATCTCCTTATTTCTTTACATGTCTACTTATTAATGTATTTGGTTCATTATTTTAAGTAGCCATTAATAATAATTACCAGATTATTTGATTACTGTTTGTTTCATTATTTATTCTTACATTTCTATCTCTTTTTTTCTGTCATTTTCTTTTCCATCTTCCCTGCTTCATCATCTTCCTCTGATTGGCTGCTGGAGATTTGAATATTCAAACAGGGACCAATCCCCATTCCACACACACACACACACACACACACACACACACACACACACACANTTTCTTTCTTTCTTTCTTTCTTTCTTTCTTTCTTTCTTTCTTTCTTCCCAAAATGACTGGCTGGTATGTTACACTGACAGACAGCAACAGCAGCCACAAGCTCTGTGGAGAGTGACATCACTCTCTCTCTCTCTCTCTCTCTCTCTTTCTCTCTCTCTCTCTTTCTCTCTCTCCCCCTCTTTGAGGACATAAAAGCCTCATTGTATCCTCCACCACATGGAAAATGTTGGAGGAACATTGTAAATTTGGCGGAGTGTATGCACAGTTCAGGGTCGCCATGACAAATAACACACACACACACACACACACGCCCGGGACTCAGTGAGCTCAGTGTGTATCTGTGTGTGTGAGTGTGTGTTACTGGCCTTTATCAGAGATTCCTGAAGTGTTTTGGATGTCTGGTGTGATAGCACGCTGTGAAGGATGGATGTATGAGCGTGTGTGTTTTCTGAAGCATTGTGTGTCTGTGTGTGTGTATCAAACTGGTCTTTATCAGAGATTTGCTGACTAAAAAAATTAACTTTAGCCTGTGTGTTGTTAGCGTGTAAAGGTCAGTTGAAGGTCAATCCATGCAGTGTGTGTCTAAAGGGGAATTTCCTTCCAGCCGTCAGCCTGAGGCCTGAAATCACCACAGCCTCGTGACTTCCATCATCTACGGAAAACTACGGTGGCTGAGAAGTGCAAAGCACTTTCACAAATCATGAAACACTCTATTAAAAAATAAATTACAAAACACTTTCTCAAAAATCACGAAACACTAACAAATCACCTTGAGAATAACATCATAAGTATATCTTTCGGTGAAATATCCTCTAATTATTTCAGTCTCATCTTCCATTTTTTTTAAACTTGGCTTAAAACTTCTTCAGAGGCATTATAATATTTACTTCCACATAGTTCCTTTGAAAAACCCTAACTGACCTGAGTGCTGTCCAATCAGAACAAGAATATTTGTCCCTGTTAAAGTGTTTCGTGATTTGTCAAAATAATTTGCGATTTCATTTTTTTTTAATATGTTTTCTGAGTGTGAGTGTGTTTTGCACTTNTGTCAAAATAATTTGCGATTTCATTTTTTTTTAATATGTTTTCTGAGTGTGAGTGTGTTTTGCACTTCTCAGCCACCGTAGAAAATGGCTAAAATACACATACATCAAAACCAAACACAGCATATGTGTTTTGTGGTGGCCATATGGAGCTGCTGGGTTGTTGGACAGCAGAAGTGGCTTTTCCACTTCAGGAACCTTTTCAAGAACTCAGGAGTTTCTTTAGCTTCGCAACAAGGAACCAGGATCCTTTTTTTGGTACCCGAATGAGGGTGTGTGTTGGTCTGACCAGTCAGGAGCTCCAGCCAGCCAGCCGATTGGACAGATATCAAGCCATTGAATGGATGTTATCATGACGTTATCAGTCATACGAATGGGCTAGTAGGGGCTTACTACACCTACTAGTAGGCGGAGCCTCAGTCAGCAGGCTGTTGTTAGCGATTCCTATCACAGATGTAACATGGCGACACAGTCAGAGCCTGAGGAGCAACCGATTCTATCACAGATAGAATCGACTTCCTATCACTAATCCAAGTTGGCGCACACTCGGAGCCTCAGGACTAACCCTAACCCTAACCCTAACCTTAACCCTAACCCTAACCTTAACCATAACTGTTCATATGCACAGTAATAAAGACAAAAACAAACGAAGTTAGCGACTTCCTTGCAGGCACAGATGTGTTGAAAATGGGCTCCGCCATGTTCCGCCATGTTTGCTGACTGAGGCTCCGCCTACTAGTAGGTGTAGTAGGCTCCTACTAGCCCATTCCTATGGGCCTGTTTTGCATCTGTTTACGTCGATTCAATGGTTGATTTTTTTCCGACCAGGTGCTCAGCTCCAGCAGCTCCAGGTAGCTACGCCCCAGAGGTTCAGCAATGCTGGATGGAGCTCATATTCCTGATTGGTTGGATGCAAATGTCCTACAGCCTAAACAGGCGGACAAAAACATTTTTAATACTCACTAGTGCAGCGCCCGTTCAAAATGTGCCTGTTCGGACTGGACTTCATGGTGTATGCCGCAGCCTGCCATAATTATGTTCTGCATGTCCTCCTCAGCTGGCTTTGTTTGCAGTGCCCTTGGACAGGAGTGTATACTGACACACCAGGAGTGTATCCTGCCACACGGACTACTTTTTACCAGCACAGCTCAATTTGAGAACCGCTCATCCAAACAACTTCACACATGACGCTGCACGTCTTTGGGTCCTGAGCAATAAACCTGCTGAATATCAGCTTCATATAGTGCTGGGTTCTAGAGATGTTGGTGCCACAGAACAGACAGACAGAGATTGCTGTCTTTATAGCTAGATGTTTAGCATATTTTGTACACAGCTTAACAGCAACAAGGAGATTTAAAGAGTTTTGAAGAAGATGCAACTGTGGCCTGATGAGGACCTTCTGTCTGTTTACGTGAATGACGATCCAGATGTTTCAAAAGATCTCGCAAAATTTAATCAGAACTTGGAATCAGTCATAATGAGAAGCAGTGTTTATGTGTCAGAGAGTGGCACACGTGTGAATAATGCATATGCTGTATATGATAATCTATTCCTTAACTATCTGAAGTAGGAAGTGTATGATTTCTTCAGCGAGTTCCTGACTCACACTTGAAGCCCATTACACTGCACGTGCCATGAAGATGATGGAAATTAGAATAAGTGATGTATCTGTCTGTTGATGCTGTTTCCAATATGCTGATCTTTATTTGTTTTTAGTCTTGTTTTATTATTTAAAAAAAAAATTCTCATGTGTGCCACTCTCTAACACATAAACACTTTGTAGCAGGGTTCTGCTTCCATTCTCAACAACTGGGAAAACACAGGCAGAGCAGGTAAAAGGCGTTTTATTTTCCAAGCCTCCTGGTGCAGACAGTGCAAAAACAACCAAAACACGTACTCCCAAACAGAAAAAATATATACAAAACTTATTCAATATTTCAGAAAAACTATTTACAAAACGTATACCTGAGCTACTCAATTACACTCCATCAAAATAAAGGTGATGTTGCCTTACGTCTTGCTCCTCCCACTAGGCAGGTCGTCACATGATCACCATTAAAAATCCTGAATTCTTTAACTTATTACATTCTCTATAACCTGTTGAACAACCCATATATTCCCCTTTAATGTTTGATGTTTAAACATCTTCATAAAGAACCAGAAAGTCAGAATATCTTAATTTGTAATTCTGGTCATGTGACTGGAATGATGGGATGATTACAAGGGTTTTTAAAGGGTGAAAATGCATCAACAAGGTTTGGGAGTGGGAGCATATACTCACAGTAAGTACAATGTCCGACTTCTGAACTGTGAATTGAAAATGTAAGAGTGTATTTGTGTGAGCATGTTGTGAAATTAGTAAATCCAAGTGTGCACCTTGAAAGTCTACAAACTGTTAGAAAAAAGGACGAGACTCACTGTGTGGTTATTTAACACGACAAACGCTATCCGTCATGTGTGTCTGCGAACAAGGAAGAGACAGAGAGAGAGAGAGAGAGAGAGAGAGAGATGGTCCACACACTAAAGAGCTAGTGACTCCATCACACACTTACTTTGACGTCTTGCTCCAGCGTTCGTATGAGTTCTCCGTCCACCTGTCCTGTCTGAGCCACACGGAGAGATCGCCGCTCTGCCTTCCTCAGACGGTACTGCAAGATGCGGCAGGTTTTATTTGCCTAAGGAACAGAAACAGAGTTAGCGGTTGGTGTTGTGTGTGTACTATAAATAATAGTGTTTGTTTGTAGTTAAAGGACCATACCAGCCATTTTGCATGTTTGAGCCTAATATATTCAATTTTCATACATGTTACATTACTGACAATCATTTCCCAAAGGATAAAACCATATTTCAGCTTTCTTGATATTTTGCAAAATCTCTTAATCTTTCAAAATCAAATATTCAAGTGATACACCCACCTTAAAAATCCATGTTTCTCCTGCTAATAGTTACACAGCCTTATGGAGTCATGGTCCTTTAAATTTTTCCATAAACACAGGTCTTCTTTTGGGACTATATTCGCTGGTGGAGGCATACATTCACTCCACACTTTTTATTGAGCTTAAATGCTAAAATTACAAAATATCTAAAAAAAAAACCTGAATACACGTCTTGTTGGTAATGATGGATTACCTATCCCAAGAACGTTTCAAGTATCAACAAGTTGCTTTCAGCGTATCTCATAAGCTGACACACACATACGCTGTACTTGGGTGGCCCCAAGAAAGCGAAAGCGGCGAAAGCGGCGAAAGCGGCGAAAGCGGCGAAAGCGAAACTGAACGCCTAACTGCTCCGTTATCCGTGTCCATCCTGTTTCATCTGCTAACCCTAATCCTGCCAGAATGAAGTGAAACCAATGGAGGTCTGGAAGGTAGGAAAAACATTTTTAATTCACCGTTCCAGNCAGAATGAAGTGAAACCAATGGAGGTCTGGAAGGTAGGAAAAACATTTTTAATTCACCGTTCCAGCAGTATACTTTGAGAAATGATTACCAGTAAAGTTACACGTATGAAAATTGAACATATAAGTCTCAAACATGCAAAATGGTGGTATCGTCCTTTAAACTGTGCATCCACAGTTGTACCTGCTCCAGCTGCTGGCGTAGCTCTTGTAGCTGGTAGACATCATCCTCCATGTACATGTCCCTCATCTCCAGCATCTCTGACCTCAACTCCTCCATCTCATCCTGCAGACAGAGAAGAAGTCATGAGTTTATTAGTCATTATAATGCATCATAGGATCCATCATACCTTTGGCTTCTCCTCCAATCATCCTGCAGACAAATAACTGTTATGTATTGTAATATAATAGTATTACATGCACATATGTGGGTCATAAAGAAATCCTTTAACGTTTAATAGGAGTCATTAGAGCTTTTGGCATCTTTGCCATAAATGCACAACCATAATCATTATCATCATCATCATCAAAAATCATCTTCTGTTAACCTCTGTGCTTTCATCTATCCCATCAATCATCGCTATCTGTCATTAGCTGTCACATCTTCACCCTCCTCATCCTCGTTATCAACATAATAATTACAACGATTAGTGTTTCTGCAGTGTAACAGATAAGAGGGGTCGTCGGAGATCCGTGATCTCCGTGCTGTAAGCAGCAGGATGATGTATTGGCTGATACAACATGATACTAATTCCCACAGCGACATTCTGCTTCCTTTATTCCCTTTGATTCCGCCTTGCCTGCAATGTCAAAGGTCATTGCCAGGTTATTACATTACAATACGTAACAATCCCTGAGGGGAAATTGAGTTTTTGCTGCAGCAAGCATAAAGAGCAAAGGAAAGGCAATACCTACACTGTAAAAACATGAAGCAGCAAAAAATCTAAAGGCTCCAACCGCAAACCTGCAGGCATAAGATCATTCTCATTCACTGAAATGGAAGGAAATTTAGGAGTTATGTGGTGCAAAAACAAATTCACAGTGTGTATCTTCAAGGACCATACCACCCATTTTGCATGTTTGAGCCTAATGTATTCAATTTTCATACATGTTATGTTACTGACAATCATTTCCCAAAGGATAAAACTGTATTTCAGCTTTCCTGATATTTTGCAAAATCTCTTAATCTTTCAAAATCAAATATTCAAGTGATACACCCACCTTAAAAATCCATGTTTCTCCTGCTAATAGTTACACAGCCTTATGAAGTCACGGTCCTTTAAATTTTTACATAAACGCAGGTCTTCTTTTGGGACTATATTTCCCCGGTGGAGGCATACATTCATACAGTCACTCCACACTTTTTATTGAGCTTAAACGCTAAAATTATAAAATATCTAAAAAAAAAAACCAAAAAAAAAAAAAAGTGATGATGGATTACCTATCCCAAGAACGTTTCAAGTATCAACAAGTTGATTTTAATAGCAGAATGAACTGAAACCAATGGAGGTCTGGAAGGTAGGAAAAACATTTTTAATTCACTCTTACAGTCATATCCTTTGGGAAATGATTGTCAGTCATGTTACGTGTATGAAAATTGAATATATTAGGCTCAAACATGCAAAATGTGTGTATTGACTTCATCGATAACTCATATTTTCGCTGACATTGAGCGTTCTAATTTTCAATCATTTTCAAAAGGGTTTACATATTTAGTGTTTCTTCCTCATTTAGTTCTGTGTGATTGGAAAAAAAAACAAAAAGACAAAACATGTTGGCAGTTTTGTATGTTTTAACTACAAATTACCTCTTTGCTTCAATTACTTAACTTTACTGGTAACCATTTCTCTTAAGTTTTTAGATGATTTACATTCTTCCAGACTGGTTTCAGCTAAAGCTATGAAAATCTGTTTGAAGACACCGTAAGCTTCTAATAGGTGATCTAAAGTGAAGTCGTTTTCTTAGACAAAAACAGGCTTTAATGCAATGGTGAGCAGTAACTCCCCTGAAAAGTTTAAAATCTCATGGAAATTTGCAAGCAGTAATGTAATAAATTAAAGAGAATAAAGAATGCATAATTTGTCGAACCACTTGGGTTTTCTGATGATCCCCTCTACGAGCACGCTAAGCTTTTCCAACTAGTAGCAGATACTCCCTTTATTTGCATCTCAATTTGCAGCTAAAACATTCCCTAAATCCTGAAATCCCTCCTATAATTTTTCTCCTTCCCCAAACGAATCTCTGATGGCCCAAAGCCTGATCAAGTATTTATAAGGGGAGCTCCAGCTATAGTAAACAAACCCCTCGTAGGATAATGTGCTGGGGGAGAAAGGGAGACCGCAGTGGAATGGATGCTGAAGAATGTAGGTCATAGTGAAGTAAATGGCCTGAAGGGAACTTTCCTTGAAAAGAAGAATCTCTACAAGTCTCATATTAGCTCTTATTTTGGTTTCCTTCCCTACTATTTCTCTCTTTGATTGCCAGGACTTTGAGGATGCAGGACTGTTACGACAATTTAGTCTTTGTCTTAAAGGACCATACCACCCGTTTTGCATGTTTAGCCTAATGTATTCAATTTTCACACATGTAACATTTCTGACAGATTCTCATGATGTCAACATGGCGGTACTTTACCATTTTTTCCAGAGAGAATTAGTTCTTCATTAGTCTTAAAAGGCTGACAGGAAACTTTCTCGCTTCATAACTAGTTTTCAGCATAAATATTTTAAGTTTTTGGTATTTCTCTAAATATTATGATAACCAAAGCTGTGTTTGAAAAGTACTGAGAGAGTTTTCAGGACATTTTTATTCGTGTTTAAAGGGCCATACCAGCCATTTTGCATGTTTGAGCCTAATATATTCAATCTTCATACATGTAACATTACTGACAATCATTTCCCAAAGCATACTGCTGGAACGGTGAATTATAAATGTTTTTCCTACCTTCCAGACCTCCATTGGTTTCAGTTCATTCTGATACGCTATTAAAATCAACTTGTTGATACTTGAAANTTTTTTTTTTTTTTTTTTTTTAATTTTGCAATTTTAGCATTGAAGTGTAATAAAAAGTGTGGAGTGAATGTATGCTTACACCGGGGAATATAGTCCCAAAAGAAGCCCTGCGTTTATGGAAAAATTTAAAGGACCGTGACTTCATAAGGCTGTGTAACTATTAGCAGGAGAAACATGGATTTTTAAGGTGGGTGTATCACTTGAATATTTGATTTTGAATGATTAAGAGATTTAGCAAAATATCAGGAAAGCTGAAATATGGTTTTATCCTTTGGGAAATGATTGTCAGTAATGTAACATGCATGAAAATTTAAGATATAAGGCTCAAACATGCAAAATGGAGGGTATAGTCCTTTACATTCACTCTATCTAAATAGAGAGGGGAAAAATTGATTCAACCTTTGGTCAATATAACGCTTATGTGGCACAGACTGCATCTGAAAACATGCCATCATTCACCATTCATTAAAGGGAATTCTAAAAATTAGTTCCCAAATCACAGCCAGGCCATCCACAGTGTTTGGTTGGTTGAGATCACTTATTTTTTTCACATTGCATTATTAGATCATGTGTCTACTACACAGCGTATAGTATTTGCAGCAGAAGCCATTATTTACATTGGTAATGTGTGTTGGATGTATAAAGTACAACTAAACTGAGTGTCGGCTGCTATTTACTTAAAGGACCATACCGGTGATTGTGTATGTTTGAGCCCAACAAGCAAACATGTTATTTTGCTGATTTCTAAAACACTGCAGAAGTGTTTACATTAGCCTTAGAGCTGTGTCTTATCATTACTGTTCATGATAATATGAGTGATTTTTTTTTTATACACTAAAAATCTGTCATTTCACTATGCTGACGTGTTGACACATTTTCATAACACATGCAAGAAGAAACTAAAGGAGCATGTCCAAAAGTAGGTCAACACCTGATGAAATACTTCCTAAAAAAGGAGTTACCTCTGTTGATTTTTTGCTCTTTGTTCTTTAGTTCTTGTTTTTTTATACAATAATTTTTACTCATGTTCTTACAGTTTGATGTTTGTGTCTGATATCACCAATCAACACTGTCCAGTGTAATGTTCATATTGTCTTGAATATCATTACCACAAAAAATACCTTGAGCTATCATGATGTTATTTTAAGGCTATATCAACCTCATTAGCATCACATGCTAATGAGGTTGATAGTTAGCATGTCAAGGGGTCAGGAGTGCACCTAGTTAGCATCACATGCTAACTAGGTGCACCCTTAGGTGCACATCTATGCACCCCAGTTTGCACATCTATTCAGCCCTAGTTAGCATCACACGTTAACAAGATTGCATCCCTAGTTGCACATCTATGCACCCCTAGTTAGCATCACATGCTAAGAAGAATGCACCCCTAGTTGCACACCTATGCACCCCTATTTAGCATCACATGCTGAGAAGAATGCATCCCTAGTTGCACATCTATGCAGCCCTAGTTAGCATCACATGCTAACAACATTACACCCCTAGTTGCACATCTATGCAGCCCTAGTTGCACATCTATGCACCCCTAGTTAGCATCACATGCTAAGAAGAATGCACCCCTAGTTGCACACCTATGCACCCCTATTTAGCATCACATGCTGAGAAGAATGCATCCCTAGTTGCACATCTATGCAGCCCTAGTTAGCATCACATGCTAACAACATTACACCCCTAGTTGCACATCTATGCAGCCCTAGTTGCACATCTATGCACCCCTAGTTAGCATCACACGCTAACAAGATTGCACCCCTAGTTGCACATCTATGCACCCCTAGTTAGCATCACATGCTAAGAAGAATGCACCCCTAGTTGCACATCTATGCACCCCTAGTTAGCATCACATGCTAACTAGGGGTGCATTCCACATTCTGATAACTGTTACTCCCTTTATTGCTTTATTGTTGCTTCTATTGCTCTCCAGCTCCTCCTCCAGCTTCAGCTGTTGCACTCCTTGTCAGTCACTGAGTGTGAACAAATTCCCTCAAATCTCTGAATGCAAACATGAGATGTAACACTAACTGGTGACTTTAGCCTCTCATTCCACTGCAGCATCACACAGCGCTGTTCACGCCATACACACCCCTGCTACAGCTGCTGCTACGCTGTGTGTCATTGTGCTGGAATCCACACAGCTACACATCACCAAATGTTTAATGTCGGCATGTCGGAGCGTTATGTAAGCACTGACTGCGTGGCCATCCTTTTCTCTGAAGGTTTTACCCAACAGATATTACGAAAACTCTTCATGTGTTTTTTTTATAATTTCATCAAGCAATATTAGCTACAGAAAAAAATGATCAGCCACTATTCTTTCTTCGTCCTGGGTTTCAGAACATGTGTACACACTCCAAGGTAGAAAAGAAACCAGCAATGTGGTTAAATTAGTGCCATCTACTGCATCTCATCATATTAATGATTAATTATCCATTTCAGCCTGACAGAACATGTTGCATCATGCCTCTGAATTATGTTTAAGATCCTGTTCACACAGCTGGAATATGTGTGTATGTGTGTGTGTGTGTGTGTGTGGNGGGGGGGGGGGGGTGCACTTGACAACTGTAATGGATTTAACCACACCCCAATAAAAGTGGCTTTATGAGACGTTCCACAACAGAATGCTTTCTAAATTGTGTAGCATAGTGCGTGTTGCTAGTCCAGTGTGTGTGTGTGTGTGTGTGTGTGTGTGTGTGATATGTAAGTGTAATAAACAGGGAGAATGTGGAGAGGTAGTAGTATGAGAACAGAATATGGCTCTCATAACTTACTACAGTGAAGAATGTGGGTCAGCATCTGCAGACTGTGTGTGTGTGTGTGTGTGTGTGTGTGTGCATAACAGAGAGCGACAGAGGGTGTGTCTGCACCGCTGAAACATTATATATAAACAATGCCGTGTGAGAGACAGAAGATGGATTTTACATCCTGTTAAACAATTGATTGTGTGTGATTTAGCATGCAGCAAGGTGTGTGTGTGTGTGTGTGTGTGTGTGTTTGAGATTGAGTTAAAATAGACTGCAGCAACAAGAATCTGCATGTCACTGACTGCCGTGCTACACATCTGCAATAAAGAGGAAAGGAAAGGAAAGGAAAGGAAAGGAAAGGAAAAGGGGATAGAAAAAGAAAGGAGGAGCCAGATAAATGTCGACATGTGGTGAGAAAAGATGGACTGTTAAAACAAAACAGGAGAGAGAAGATAAGGACATGAAACAAGGGAATCATAAGTTGACATGGCGAGAGAGAGAGAGAGAGAGAGAGAGAGAGAGAGATGGTCTACTGACCTGCTTTTCACGGCTAACTAAAGAAGAACAGGGGAGATGGTTTGCATCATGTGAGGCAGTCAGAAGAAGGAATTGACCAATCAGATTTAGCTGAAGCAAAACGCCAGAAATGTCAGAAATTGTAGTTAATTGTGTAAAACTATATTATGCTACACAAATCCTCTATTATATATTACAGTTACATGAACATTAAGTCACGTATGTTTATCTGTGTGTGTCAGGTTCTTGTGCTAATAGATTGACTGTAAAGGCCTTTCAGCAACATGTGGACCTGAGTCATAACTCAGCTAAATGTTGAGCTACTTTACCAGGCCAGACCGCATTAGAGCATCAGTCTAACTGCTTTTAATATTTCAGAGACATTAGTCCTGCCTATAAGTAGGAAAATAAGTAGGTAGGAAGCTGGTAGGTTTAGCAGGTATAGCTTTTCATTGTAAACTCATGTTTTAACAACAGCAGATCTTAAAGGACCATACCAGGAATTTTACATGTTTAACGGTGCACCTTACATTACTGACAATTTCCAAAATATAAAACTGTATTTTAGATTTTGTTATTTTGCCAAATCCCCTAATCTTTTAAAATCAACTGTTCAGGTGATGCATCCACCTTAAAATTCAATGTGCGATTGTAGAAGGCATGGTTATTTTAATTTCTCTGTAAAAGCCGTCTTCTCCTGGGACTATATTTCCTGGCAGAGACATACATCGTCTTCTGTCCAGCTCCATGGTGTAGTGCTCTTAAACATTATATTGTTAATTAAAAAAGCAATTTTTCATTGTACTAAGTGCAATAAAAGTAATAAATAATAAAACATGTAAGAAGAAATGTGTCCACCCAGAATACAAGCTACAAATAGACTCACTATGTGATCTGAAAAGATTTTGGATTCAATTCAAAAAATATTTGACATTGGATTCAAACTACATCATTTTGCATGTTTGAGCTCAATAAATATAACCTGCATACATGTTTTGTTACTGACAACCAATTGCCAAAATATTAAACCGTACTTTAGTTGTTCTCTTATTTTTTAAAAATCCCCTAATCTTTCAAAATCAAATGTTTGGACGATACACCCATCTTAAAATTCAATGTTTCGCCTGCTAATATTTATGCACAATTGTAGAAGACATGGTCATTGTAATTTCTCTGTAAAAGCCGTCTTCTCCTGGGACTATATTTCCTGGCGGAGATATACATCGTCTCCTGTGCAGCTCTGTGTTGGATCAGTTAAATAAAGTTCCTTTGACAAGAAAATGTAATAGACATCTTGTTTGTTGTGATGGATTACTTATCTCAAACATGTTTCAGGTCTCTACAAGTTGATTTTAATAGCGTACTGGAATGAACTGAAACCAGTGGCGGTCTGGAAAGTAGGAAAAAAACATTCTAAAACTTACTGCTAAACTAGCATATTTTGGGAAATAGTTGTCAGGAAAGTAACATGTATGCGGGTTGTATACAGTATATTGGGCTCAAAATGCAAAATCGCCAGTATTGTCCTTTAACATTATAGACTGAGATCTCCGTTCATAATAACTGAGACTCAGTAGCTGTCAGTTGTCTTGATCTCCTAATTACCAAGCAGCAGGGAAGCAGGAGCTGCAACAATAAGGAGTCAACATGTTAACGTTCAGTTCATCAACCAGCAGACAGACAGACGGGCTGAGAGGGATGTAGAGTCAGAATAAGAACACAAAGAGGAGAAATACAGAAGCAGAGCATGTACTTTAGATATTGGACATAAAAAAGAAAGAGAAACAGAGGGAGAGAAGAAGCCTGGCACCTCAGCAGCATGTTCTTTTGCTCTTCTCATTAGTAGCCAGCTGTTCTTCACAGCTGCAACAACAGACACAAGCAGACTGCTTTTCCCATGAGGCTTTGGGTGGTCCAATTAAGCAGGCCTGTAAAGTGCTGTCCCATATTCAGGAAGGCCACACAGACACCGCTAGAAATGTCAACTAATACACAAATAACCAGAAAGAGTTATCGAGATTTCTGTCAGCATTAGCATCTGAAATGTTTTTGAAAGTTTAAACAAAATAAAAGATAAATAAAATAAAAATAAAGATTTTAGACAGACATAGTGTAAGCAGGGCTAACAATAAGAAGTGTTATGTATCAGTGTTTCCCACAGGTTGAAACTTTACTTGTGGTGGTGGGCAGGCATCTAAGGCTGGGTGTGTGTGTGTGNTGTGTGTGTGTGTGTGTGTGTGTGTGTGTGTGTGTGTGTGTGTGTGTGTGTGTGCTTGTATAACCCTAACCCTAACCCTAAAAATATTAACTGTGCAATAGAAGATTCCAACCAAATTTTAACATGGCCATTTGGCTTTAAAAGTGCAAAGAAAAAGCAAAAAACATTCAGATCTAGTTGAAAAAATGGCCGCTGCCAGGCTGTATACTACTGGTTGCTAGGCAACCACAGTAACACAATGAACGCATTTTCATTTGACCTCAGCGGGATTTTAAAGGAAAACTAAAGAACTAATTAGCTATAACACAGCAGAGAGAAACTTTGGTGAGAAGCATGAAGGTTACATATATTTTAAAATTAGAAATAATGACCTGGCTGGAATAAAAGCCNAAAAAAAGGACCCGTCACTATTAGAGCATTTACGGTACGCTCATAAGGAAGGAGATAGATGCCAGTCTACAAGGATTTTGCTGTAAAATGGTTTAATGGTGACAAAACCTAATCATGGCATAGGAAACTTTTACCTTCCAAACGACAATAAGATTTCAAATTTATTCCATATTTTAGCAATGTTTTGGTCAGCGGTTTGATAACATTGTTAAATGTGTGTTTTTTTAAAGGCTGGGTCATCCCGCGAAACCTGAGCAGGTCTTGATTTACCTGTCGGGCCACCCAAGTTTCACCTATGTATGGAAACACTGTGTAATCAGCTGTGCGGTCCTGTTTGGAGGGACTAAAAGGGACTAAAACTTTCCCACACTGGGAAATCATGGGGTGGTCCTTCTGTTTTGGGAAATGCACAGATCAATCACCCTTCCTAATAAGTCACTGTTGATTACTTGCTTGCCTGGTCACAACCGGTTAGTGCTTAGGGACATGCTAATGTAATTGATCCTTTCCCTAATCAATCACTCTTAGACAGGATGGATCAGCTTGATTGGTGAACCTATACACTCTGGTGCCTATTCAGTTAGCTGATAGATGCTTTGGTATGAAAGTCTGCTGACATGCTGGACAGGACTTTGTAATAATGCAGACTGATGATCCAGTCTTCTTGGTGTTTTGGTAAATTTATTGGGGTGCTAATAAGTTTTGCTGATGGCTGAAGACTCATGGTCATTACTTGTCTGGTGTGACCCAAGCAGGCTGACTTTTGCTGCTACTCTTTGGATCATTTTGATCCTAAATAATCCCAAAAACGCAACAATTTGGTGCTTCTGCATCATTTACTGGAGTCAGGATGGAACAACCTCTACTGTACAACACCTCTGGGACCACATTTTAAATCTCCCCACCAAATCAATGCTTCAAAGTTGATTTGTTGACAACAAAGCAGGGTGAGGCAGGTTTTATAGACTGACAGCTTCATCACATGTGCACTATCAAACAGCAACTATTCCATTTCTATTGAGGGGCCATCATTTCTCTACAAAACATACCCTACACCTGCTTCTCCTCTTCTTCTTCTTTAGTTTTTCCTAGTGTTTTGCCCAGATTCATCATATACAGATGCTCTACATGCAAGCATTCCATATGTATTTACAAAACATGCCATTCTGTGGCTGTGAGGCTGCATGCTGTGTGTGTCTAACCTCCCTCTTCAAAACAGCATCCTGTATAGAGCAGCCTTGGATGGCATCCAGAGGAATCTTTACACACTGGGCAACAAACAGTGTCAGCTGGGAAATAAACCCAGTGGATCTCATAATAAAACATCCTGCTGTGGAGTGTGAACATCCACATTATTAGCTGACGGAGAGAATTAAACACCCCATGCCTTTTCTCAACAGCAGGTCATTCAGTTTTGCATTCATGTGGGGCTTGAAAGATCCTGGGGGTCTAAATCATTCTGCTAAGCGACTTCCAAGACACCTCCTAACATCTAAAATAATTGACATTTAGGAAAACTTATCGGACTTACTTTGAGGTAATCATTTTCAGATCTCAGCTCTTCTATTTCCCTGACGAACTCCTCATGCATGCCGTCCATAAACTCCTCTGTGAGGTCTGAGAAAGCCAGAGATGTGCTGGCTGGCACCCTGCTGTCAAACGAGGTGACCGAGCGCTCCTCCGCGGGAGAGACGCTCCCTTCCCCGGCATCCACACCCACAGAGAGCCGGTCCTTGTCGTCCTTTTCCAGCGAGGAGGAGCAGGAGGTTTTGGCAGCACCATGTTGGCTGGATCTTTCCACCAGCGCGCCATCCCTGAGCGGCTTGTCTCCCTCCGGTCCTCCGCCCCGGCTGCTCCTCGACTCGTTGTCGCTGCTCACCGCGTCCGTAGACAGCTTGTTTTCCTCAGAGGCGCAGTCCGACAGCTCCGAGCTGCTGTCGGTCGGGGAGAGCTTCCCGGGGGCGCAGCCGGAGTCCTTGGATAAATCGTCGGATCCAGTGCTAGCATTCGACACCTTCCTCCGCCCTCCGGTGTTTTTGATCGCCTTGCCCGCCGAGGACTTGGCCAGCGAGGCTGAAGAGGAGGAAGATTTCCCCGCCGGTTTACCACCACCGCTCTTCTCTGCTTTTCCGTCCTTTCCGCCAACAGGGCTGCGCCTGGATAGACGGCTACCAATGTGGATGGCTCCCGGTTTGACGCTCAGGGTCGGGGTCCCGATCCCTCCACGGATCTTGGTGAACGACCACCCAGGCACATCCTTCGGTCTGGCAGGGGACGGAGCCCGGTTAATCTTCTTCTTCTTCTCGCTGGGAGGCTGAGCAGCGAGTACCGGAGAAACCTCCGCGGGTTCAGGCTGCTGGCCGCCGGGCACCGCGTGCTGCGTCCCCCTGCTGTCCGAGCTCTCCGTCCCGCCTCCGCTTTCCATCTTCTGCCGGAGATGGAGTCTCCGTTCCTTGGGTGAGGCGAAGAAGAAGTGAGTCGGAGAGTTATTGACATCAACCTCCTTTGTTTTTGTCATTCATTCCGTTTAGTCCGAAACGAGACACGCAGAAATGGAAGATCCTGTTCGGAGAAACAGAAGTTGGACTCAGAATCAACAACCGCAAAGCAACACAAAAGATCCTCACCGCACAATCAGCTCCTGCTGCAGCGGCGCAAAGAAGAGCGAGAAGAGCCCAAAACAGCAAAAAAATAAAAATACAATCCCGGTTCCCGATGTGGATTTGATGAAATAATCAATTATTCCGCTTTGTTCTGATAGATCATTTCCCCCTTCTCTCTTTTTCTCGATGACCACTGACTCGCCGGTTGTTGCTCAGAGTTGTGGGTAAGGCTCTCTCTCGCTCTCTCTCTCTCTCTCTCTCTCTCTCTCTCTCTCTCTCTCTCCTCTCCTCTGCTGTCTCCGCCCAGATAACGGGATTTTGTCCCGGAAAAGAGAGAATCTCTTCTCTGTAGCTCTCTGTCGCCACCATTGCAGAGAACAAGAAGAGCACAAGTCCACACCGCGTAAAATGCTGTGGAAAGGTGCACAAAGAGCATCAACAGGCCTGGATGTGCACATGTCAAAATCAGACTGAGCTGATGCTATGAAATAATGAGAAAGTGGAAACTGTATTTAAATATTTTTTATAGGTTAAACTTATGGAAAACAAGCTATGAAATCCATAATTACACAATTCAGCCACAAAAACCTAGGACATTAGACTAAAGAAACAGCAATTACTGTGACATAAAACCAATAGGCACATTTGAACAATACTGGTACACTTGTTTCAGTCTCATATGTTTTAAATGGCAATACTGCTGAAAATAACTGCTGATAACTGATAGGTGAAAAACATTTACAAGGTTTATTAATAAATTCTGAGCCTGGAAAGATCTGAGTCAGTATCACGGTTATTTTTTTCTTAACACTTTCTCCCAGTGATGCTGGAGGGATGTCAGAGAAGTCCTTTTACTGTTTGTCCCCAAATAAACCTCAGTTCTTCTTTTAAATATCTAATTTCATAGCCTCTGTGGCTGCACAGTGACTATCCTCTTACATATAACCATATGTCCATATACAGTATAGAATGACCGTTACACATCAGAGGAGTCCCCTTTAACACAGCAGTTCCCATCATGATTAATTCACCTCCTTTCTGCTCTGGGAGCTCAGAGCATCACCTGACACCATTTGGGAGAGAGAGAGAGAGAGAGAGAGAGAGAGAGAGAGAGAGAGAGAGAGACTCCCCTGTGTGAAGAGGTGATCAGATGTCACCTGCAAAGAAAAAAAGAAAACCAAGGATTTTTAATAGGACAAACATACAGACTTTATCAAACTTAATGATTCAAATCATTTATTCTTTTAAAATAAGAATCTGGAAGTCTAGGTTAGAGTGCACAAATGTACACTCTGGTCTCCCTGCTAACATCTTAGCATGCAGCATGTTGAATAACATTAACTCACTAGCTATACCTAAAGAAATAAGTCTTATGTATTTGGAATTAAAGGGCTATACCATCATTTTGCAAGTTTGAGCCTAATATACAGTATTCAATTTTCATACATGTTATGTTGCTGACAATCATTTCCCAAAGTATACTACTGGAACGGTGAATTAAAAATGTTTTTCCTACCTTCCAGACCTCCATTGGTTTCAGTTCATTCTGCTATTAAAATCAACTTGTTGATACTGTAAACGTTCTTGGGATAGGTAATCCATCATCACCAACAAGAC
>VXCM01005796.1:65019-77648 GCA_014773175.1 Lucifuga dentata
TTCTTCTTCTTCTTCTTCTTCTTCTTCTTCTTCTTCTTCTTCTTCTTCTTCTTCTTCTTGTTTTTCTTCTTGTAACTGATTGTAAACTGATTATTATCTATTTGGAATAAAAAAGGTGTTACTGTCATCATGTGACTCTTAATCCATAATGATACTCCCACTTCTTTTGTCCTTCTTCTTTTATCTCACGCCTTTTGTTTTTTTGTTTTATCTGCCTTTTGTTTTCTGTAACAGCTCTCCCTATGTTAGCATACCTCCGTGACCCCTCTTTCACAGACAATTATCCTGTCACCTCTCACACATTTAACAGGTAATCATCAAACCTTAAGTGCCCATTTACACCCTGTGTAGTAATTACCTTTAACCCTTTCATGGATTCAGTAACATCACAAAACCTCATCCGTCTTGCTGCTGTCGTATTAACAGACTTGAATGTGGATGTCAGAAAAGACTGTGTGCATTGTAGATGAAAAGTTACTTAACTATGAAAATGGGTTCCTGCAGCTTTTCCATCATAAGCGGCAGGGATGTTAATGGCATTTCCACCCACTCAGTGAGAATTTATTTCATAATTCATGTTAAAAAGCAAAATGGGACCTCCACTGCTTCCCAGTTTAATAATAACCATATTCATCTTTGTGGTGTTTGGACATTGGTAATTAGATGTGAGGAGTCAATTATCACTCACTCTTTATGCACTATTTCTATTCATGTGTTGGCTTTTGTTTCATTTGAGCCCGTTTGGCAGACAGTGACCAGAATCAGATAAAAAGTCACATCGCAGAGACAAAGCAAAATGTCGATTACAGTCTGCAGTGGCAGAACGCCCTGAATCTTTTATGAGTAGCCATTCTAGAATGGCAATGACAGAATTACCCAGTTAGAATCCCCATCTTGGATGAGGTTCAGGGGTGATGGTCAGTTCAAATCTGAGGCCGTGGTGCTCTGTCTGAAAGCTAGAAGACGTGGCTGGAGACACGAACATCTCAGCTACTGTGCTTATAGTCTGTTGCCTTTCTCAACCCTGACATGGATGAATAGATTCAGGAGCCAGATACATGTTAATTCATCAGTTTTTTAACTTTGAGTTTTACAATTAAGGACCATACCACCCATTTTGCCTGTTTGAGCCTAATATATTCAATTTTCATACACTGACAATCACTACCCAAAGGATAAAACCATATTTCAGCTTTCCTGATATTTTGCAAAATCTCTTAATCTTTCAAAATCAAATATTCAAGTGATACACCCACCTTAAAAATCCATGTTTCTCCTGCTAATAGCTACGCAAAATTATGAAGTCACGGTCATTAAAATGTTTCTATAAATGCAGGTCTTCATTTGGGACTATATTCCCTGGTGGAGGCATACATTCATTTCAAGCTTTTTATTGTGCTTAAATGCTAAAATTACATAATTTTGAAAAAACCTGAATACACGTCTTGTTGGCGATGATGGATTACTTATCCCAAGAATGTTTCAAGTATCAACAAGTTGATTTTAGTAGCGTACCAGAATGAACTGAAACCAATGGAGGTCTGGAAGGTAGGAAAAACATTTTTAATTCACCGTTCCAGTAGTATGCTTTGGGAAATGATTGTCAGTAATGTAACATGTATGAAAATTGAATATATTAGGCTCAAACATGCAAAATGGGTGGTATGGTCTTCTAACTTTGAGTCTTACAATTAATACTTACTGACTTTAAAAAAAAAAAAAAAGAAAAAAAAAAGCATAATTTGTCCAAACTTGGTTCAGGCTTCGGTCTCTCTCTAATTAAAATTCTGTGGCAGTAATGGCCAACATACAACATAGCCAGGATATTTAATGTCATTCTGTGTATTGTAAGTCTACATTACAATACATACTAATTAAGGATCCAATTCATCAAAGAAACTGTAATTTAGATTAGCTTAATGGCATCTTTGCATCTTTAATGAGCAGCTAATTCAGTGTAGCATCTAAAGGGGTGGCAAAAAAGGTGTTCTTTGAATAATTAAGCAGAAATCCAAGTGCTAGACAAACAGCACCCACGCTGGCCCCCATGAGGCCCAGCACCCCCTGCTCCCCAAATCACCACACCCACAATATTACACAACACCCCAGGCCCTGCAGTGATCCTATTTAACCCACTCATGATCTTTTTTGTTTGTATTTTAGCTGTCAGCATATATTCTCATCCTGAGAAACTGCATGACAAAGAGAGAAATAGCATAATAAAGTGAAATATTTGCATCAGCAATAGTATAATCCTCTCTGCAATGTTCGTATGGTATCATACAGTAGATGCTCATAGATGCTCTTTATAAAATGACATTTCCCTTTGTGTGGTGATACTACAGCAGGTTTAAGGTGACACGCATCCCACCAGTGCTGACGTTTTGTGTGGCTGCATTAAAATGCTAAGAAAACCAGTAAGAAACCTGCATAACAAAGTGTACAACACTACACACACACTCTTACATCTCTGATACACACAATCTGATGAGGAATTACTTTTTTTTTTTTTTTTTTTNTTTTTTTTTTTTTTTTTTGATAGGTAACAGATGCGTATGTGCAGGCTCCAGTTAACGCAGCCCTGAAAATCTGTCAAAAACACTGCATTGCCATAAATTTTTATTGCAAGCACCTCCAAAAAGTGTTTAAGCATAAAGCTGAAAACGCACCAACTCACACAGCCTTTCCTGTCTGCCACGCCTCAAGTCCTACAGAAAAAACAAAACACCAGAGTACAATCATTACACTGATAACAAGAAGAAAGAGTGGTTAAGTTTAGGGATTCTCAGGAATTAGCCAGTGTGTGTGTGTGTGTGTGTGTGTGTGTGTGTGCGTGTGTGTGTGTATGGATGAATGGATGGATAGATGTATGTATGTATGTATGTATGTATGTATGTAATATGTATGTATGTATGCATGTACATATGTATGTATGTATATATGCATGTACGTATGTGTGTATGTATGGATGTATGGATGGATGTATGGATGTGAGGATGTGAGTATGTATGTATGTAAATACGTATGTATGTATGTATGTAATATGTATGTATGCACGTATGTATGTATGTACGTATGTATGTATGCATGTACGTGTGTATGTATGTATGTATGTGTGTACGTATATATCTACCTATGGCTGGATGGATGTATGGATGGATGTACATATGTATGTATGCATGTATGTATGTATGTATGCATGTATGCATGTATGTATGTATGTATGGATGGATGGATGGACGGATGGATGGATGGATGGATGTACATATGTATGTATGCATGTATGGATGTATGTATGTATGGATGAATGGATGGATGGATGGATGGAATGTATGTATGTATGTATGTATGTATGTACGTATGAATGTATGTATGTATGTATCTCAGAATATTGGTCATCATGACATATGTGGTATCTCTGGAAATGCTCAGAACTTCCACAAGAATTACACATTTTCATTGGTGGAGGTTTGGTTTCAACATTGGTTGAGACTTTTTTTTTTTTTTCCAGATGACCAACATGACAGTTGTGCTGCATTTCCTGTGTCTGATGCTTTTGTGTCATACACAAAGAACTTGAATGTGTAAAATATTTGCTTTGTTCATTTATGTATTTATTCATTATTTATGCATTTNAACTTGAATGTGTAAAATATTTGCTTTGTTCATTTATGTATTTATTCATTATTTATGCATTTATTACTTATACTGCTATAATATTTATTGCTCACTGGTGTCATTAAACCATGACAACAGCTGACCAAAACACGCTAAAATATGGAATAAATTTGCATTCTTACTGACCTTGTGAAGATAAACGTGTCATAAGAAAGATTCCATGATAGGTTTTCATCTCCATTATTCCATTTTAGAACATGTAGTAAAAGCAGCCAATCAGAACACTCCTCATAACTTTTTACATGCTTTGAGTAGATTAGTATTAGAAGTAGTAGTAGTAGTAGAGTAGGATTTTATCCAGTAGAAAACGCTTAGCTTTAAACTGACCAATCACATGCCTCAGCAGGTCGTTTTGCTGTGGCTATAACAGCTCACCTGCATCTTCACCTGCTGTGTCAAACTGCTGCTACAGGATTTTCCTGATAAAATGAATTTAAATCTCAAATCAATTGGGTGATTTAATTCTATCAGCAAAGACTATTTAAATACATGAATACAGTAAATATTTAGAACATAAAGCTCTTTGTATGTGTGTATGAGATAGAAAAACAGAGACAACAAGTAAACACACACGACTGAGCATATTAGGCCCGGCCAACGTTAAAACCAGATGCTGTCTGAATTGTGTGGTATTTAATCCTTTAACTTATAGTTATTTACAGCTTCAAATTCACTGCTGTAAATCACTCTCACAGACGTGTCTCTGGCAGCAGACAGACTGACTGTGGGCTGCCAGATCAGCAGGTATCACAGAACACAGTCAAAATAGTCGCTTTTTACAGAAAACACACAAACCTGGCAGCTCTACATCAACCGGCTCTGCTGGACTTTAAACGACAAGATCATTTTAGATCGTAACAAATATTGGTAGGGACATGTCCCTATCGTCCTTACATAAATCTACACCTATGGATTTTGAGTAAAGTTCTTTGGGCTTAAACAATACCACGTAACATGACTTTGGAGACACAATTGGCAACTCCTCAACCAATCAGCCATCAAAAACCCATCAGAATGAGCGTGTAAAGGAGGATCCCCTCAAAGGCAGGGTGTGTAGCCAGGCCTGGATGAAAGATTAGAGGGAAGAAACCATGCCAACCAACCAGCTAATACTCATCAACAACTCACTAATTATCTGTGAAAAAACACCCTGGTGGCTTTTTATTCCCGTCCACTCAGGATAATAGATTGATTCCAGTCTGCTTTACCAAGAAAGAAAAAAAAGAGATGATAGTGGAAACCTGCTGTCCATGCATTTATTTTCAGTCCAGTAATTGGGGAGCAGCCTGTGTGTGTGTGTGTGTGTGTGTGTTCACAGTTATGAAGAAGCTGCATCAGCACTGTCGCTGTTAAATTTCTCCTGACATGAGGAGACAGATTCTGTCCTTTTTTTTTTATTATGTTGCCGTATGTTATTTTGCACTTTATTAATTTGTGCCACGTCTGCTGCTAGCAGCTATTTTCTGCTGACGCTGATGATTTTCTGAGCTTTTATAATGATGTAGTCGGTGAACAGCGTTAAATTTTGATGTTTTTGAATGGCAGCTTGAGTTCATCTGTCAGCAGTGGCAGTTTCATTAAAATCCATTTAATTCACTTGTCAGGAGAAGTTCCTTAGAGACCAAAAATAAAGAAGGGATTGTTAAAGTGGCTGGTGGGATTTTNTTTTTTTTTTTTTTTTTTTTTTTTAATATATCAGGATGCCTCTGAAGTCTGAAGTCATATTTGCAATTTTATTTTTCATTTAATTTAATTAAATGAAATTAAATGAAAGAAACATGCTTTTGTTCCATGTTCTTTAAGTCAAATTTTCCCCCTTTTCCTTGAGTTTTCCCAGCTCAGGCAGCAGTAATTTGCGCCTCTGCTGCTCTGATTGTTGAGCATCTCATATTATCACTGCATCTTAATCAGCTGCTCATGTTTTATCACAGTGCTGTGCAGCGTTTCTCCTCTGAGAGAGAAGCTCGTGCTGCTGTCAGCCTCAACACATTATGTCTGAGTCTCTTTGCAAGAATCAGAGAGGAAATTTGTGTCCTGCAAGTAAAACGAGTCTCGTGTGGCCTGTTTAATCAGGAATAACAAGCTTTTCCCCAGCTCCTCCCCTCCTGCTGAGTTCAGTGGATGATATACTGTATCTATTATTGATAACAATATCAGATCACAGGCCTCCTGATGAGCTCACCTGGGGCTTCTCTTTATGAGTTTATATCCCATATTCTCATCTTTGTTTGGACCACAAACAGGAAGTCATGTATTAATACTGGGATGATTCTGATTATTTATATTAATTATTATTGGATTAAAGGTTTAGCAACAGGGGGCACTGCTCAGCAACTGGAAGAAAGATGCAGGTAAAGAGAGAAATTCTCAGTTGATGTGACAAAATTTGGCCATACATCATCACTTATACAAAGAATACAGGCTGAAATGTCGCTTAGCTTCTAATATGAAAACAGGAATAAGCTTCTTGGAGCAGCAGGTGATGGGGCCAAATTTATACAATCTTTTATCACCATCTAGTGGTGAGGAGTGGAGTGTGCATTGAGGGCACCACAAGGTCACAACACCTAGAATCAGAGAGAGGGAGGACATGAGGGAGAAAACCTTTTTGTGGATTTGTGCGATAAAGACAGAAGCATTTTCTTGGTAAAAACAGTGTTGGCCGTGTGCCAGAATTGTTTTATGCTGAGAAGAAATTTGTCACAAACAAAAGATGCACATGATTGATGGATGATGCTGTAAAATTGGTGTTGAAGTCATATTTTAACGGGCTGATAATGCTTTTCTTTCCAAGATATTTTCTCAGGGAAAATCTCTTTTATGGAAAACAGAGATGACAAAACTCCAAGCCTCATTTCTTTTCCCTCACCGCCATGCTTTTTCTCTGGCTCTCTCTCTCTCTTTCTCTCTGTATTTCTTTTGTCTCTCTTTCTAAATGGATGGGATAATGGATGGATGGATGGATGGATGGATGGAAACATCAGAGGTGTGATCGTACATCCTCATATGCCTAACAACCTGCAAAGAATTGTGGGAGTTCATCCCATTCACCTTAGTCTCCTCTCTCTCTCTCTCTCCCTCCCTCCCCCCTCTCTCTCTCTCTTTCTTTTGTCTCTCTTTGTAAATCTCTGTGAATCTCTGCCCCTCCCTTTCTCCTCTCTCTCTCTCTCTCTCTCAGTAAACAATGTATGCAGACAATGATAGTAATTATATTGAGTCTGCTTGTTTTGCCAGTAGCACAGTACTTCTTTCAACACGTTGTGCGAGTTTTGCGTGTTTGTGCTCCTACATGAACAAATCTAAGTGTGAGCATGAACAGCATGTATACAGTGTGTGAGTTGTGTTTGCATGTGTGTGTGGGACTTCTGTGTCCCGCTGAGGCCCTGAATAGAGACCCTTTTCTTCTTTTCTCCACTGTTCACATCTTCTTCCCCCCTCCTCCTCCTGAGTTTTCTCTTCCTGTCCTCTGTTCTCTTTTCATCTCATCACACCATCATTGCTGTTACATAATGATGGGAAAAGGACTACACTGCTTGTTTGTCTGATACTGCCTTTGTTTCAAATTCAGCAACACAATCGTCCTTGAAGATCACACACTTTGTGTCTTTGACCTGGTTTGTCTTTTGTCTACACTCTTGTCACATGCAGAGTGTAGTTTGAGATGTACACTCTTCACCTCCATCTTTGGTTGTATGGTTGTATACTTTTATGTGTTTAATCATGACGCTTTTAAGCTATCCATTACATCTGGAAATCAGAGACTTTTCCA
This sequence comes from Lucifuga dentata, assembly GCA_014773175.1. Taxonomy (NCBI): domain Eukaryota; kingdom Metazoa; phylum Chordata; class Actinopteri; order Ophidiiformes; family Bythitidae; genus Lucifuga; species Lucifuga dentata. The sequence continues at coordinate 72,467 of VXCM01005796.1, forward strand.
GAAAAAAAAAAAGCTCCCAGCTCCCAGCACACATTTAGAATAACAAGCTTACAAACACTAAATCAGTAGTTTCCTTTCAACAGATAACAAAGATTAGCAAAAGGGGCATTTAAAAAAAAAAAAAAAANTTTTTTTTTTTTTTTGCATTTGCAACTTTTCACCGAAATTGATTTTCATTTGTCACTTAGAAAGCTGGATCTTAAGAAAAAAAAAATACTAGAAGAATAACAATTATTGACAATTGTAGAATTTAGAAAAATCTTTATTTTCAATAATGAAGAAAATATATGGAGTTTTTTTTTTTTTTTTTTTTTTTTTTTTTTTTTTTTTTTTTTTTTTTTTTTTTTTTTTTTTNCAGACTGAGATGGTTTGGACATGTACAGAGGAGGGATAGTGAACATATCGGTAGAAGGATGCTGAGGTTGGAACTGCCAGGCAGGAGGCCTAGAGGAAGACCAAAGAGGAGATTTATGGATGTAGTGAAAGAGGACATGAAGTTAGTTGGTGTGACAGAAGAGGAGGCAGAGGATAGGGTTAGATGGAGGCAGATGATTCGCTGTGGTGACCCCTGAAGAGAAAGTCGAAAGGAAAAGAAGAAGAAGAAGAAGAAGAAGAAGATGTATGTTTCCTTATACAAATGCATTATGATTGTATCAACTTGGTAAATGAACAATCTAGTCAACAGCAACTAATTCATAAAATGACAAACACAAACACACACTAAATGACTACAAATCTCCACAAATCTCCACCTGAATGTGTATTGGAGACTTGATGTAGACCACGTGTCATCTTCATCATGCCTGTGTTCTTCTCTAAGCAGGAATGATGAAGAATAAGATCTGTGGCCTACATCAACAGAGTCTCAGGTGCAAATTCTTAGCCTTTTGTGTATTTGTCAGTTGTTGAATTAGTTTTTATTGACTAGATTGTTGATGTAGACCAGGTGTCTTATTCTTCATCATGCAGGCAGCTGACTGTATTAACCATATCAGTGACTGAAATGATGAATTATTGATGAGAGAGCTCATACAATCCTCTCATAAAAAGGCTTTGAAATGAACACCAGCTTTCCAAATGCCAATTTTGCCTGTGAGGAGAAAAATAAGGATTAAAAAAGTAATGTCTACCGTTACAAAATTAATAACAGCACAAATTTAGAACAACTTGTTTCTAACACAACCCAGATAAAAAACTGAGTAGTTCTATATTTTAGAGATATCATCACACTTAAGTATGTTATCTTAACAATATTAATAATTGATATTAATAATAGTAATAATGCTGTTATATGACTACTACTACCACTATTACTACCACTGCTAATAATAATAATCTTTATTTTTATAGCACTTTTATAATCAACCATTTCCTTACACTGTCTTCTACTACTATCATTATCATCATCATCATCATCGTCATCAACCAAGTTCCTTTGAGTGCTCCATTCATTCCATTCATTCACTCACATGACGTTCAGTTATGTTCTAAGAACTAATAAATTGATGTCTGGAAAGTAAAACCTTCAGGGTGTGATGCTTTGGCTGTGTTATACAATCAATCCAATTATCCTACAAAGGTCCCAAAGTATGTTAAAAACTTAATTGTCTTGAAGAAAATGAGGACTATCAGCATAGCTACAATGCTGGATTAAAATTATATTAATGAGACCAAAAGATAATTAAATGCCATGGTCCAACATAAGAAAACTAAATATACAAGAACTCCCATAGTATGTCACAGTCTTATCTACTTTATTTTTAATTTATGACATTTTTTTAATCTTACCTGCGTTGTTTATATATAGATAGATAGATAGATAGATAGATAGATAGATAGATAGATAGATAGATAGATATCTTTTATTTATTTCAAGTACAAAAACAAATACAGTGCCAGGGGTTCTCACGTATCATACAAAAGACATTCATGACTCAATATTATGTTAGGTTAAAACAAAAAAAGACAAATATTCAGTTTTTAATCATACCTGCTTTAGTACACGCTGTTCCACTCTTCTCATTACATTCGAATAAATTTATTCACTATTGGTCACTAGGTTTGGTACCTTACACCTAATTGGTTCTGGGTCATGTCTGTCATTCCTCTAACCACGCCCCCCACGCCAGCTACTTCCGCTTCTGTGTCAACCGAAAGCTACACACTAAAATCCTGTTCTTGTCTCTGGACTTGTTAAAAATTCATCAGGCACACAGTACCGCGGTAAGATTAATATTTTTTATACACTGCAAAATTAACTGTTTCGTCACCTGTTTTGCTTTACAGCCCGTAAAAATTAGCTTTAGCTTTTGTATACAAGCGAGGTTGCTAACCAAGCTAGTTAGCCACCTTTAGCCCGCCTGCTAACGCTAGCTGTCATTGACGTTTGCTGCTGTTAGCTTTAGCATCCTGTCAACTTGGTCTGTGTTAATAACTAAAAAGATGGTTATTCGCTCAATTCATTCTCACGTTGCTTTACTCGAATTGTTGTATTCAGTGTCTCATTCTTACTTGCTGGACAGCTAATGCTAACAAGCAGGCAGAGTTTAGGTTAGCATGTCCTTTGGGAAGGGTTTTCTTGGCATTGATGGACGAAGGGAGTTATTTAAACTGCTAAGCTATCAGCGAATTTGGTTAATTTTACTCAAATGGACGTTGATTAACTTCAGAATTCGAAGAAATTACGGACTTTTGTGAATAATTTATCTGTAGATTTAGCCTAAAAAAGAAAAAAAATCTTTGTTGTTTGTAAAATTTCGTGCAAAAAACAGAAACTGAATTAAAATGAAAAATGCCTATTTTAATTCTTTATTTCTGTTTGTTTTGTATTTTATAGTTTTGAAATTATTTGTCATGATTTGGGAAATCAATATTCACATTTAAAGGATATTGTAATCCCAGTAATGTCAATATTCGTTATAATGGGGGGGGGGAAAAAAGGTGACGTGCAGGGACTGCAAAAAGAAGCTTAACATCAAATAGAGGGCAGCTTATGTAGCAAAACTTGAATATTTGGAAGTCTGACGTATTTATGAAACATTTGGGAGCTTATATCAGGACGAGCTGAATTAATATATCGTATTTGAGTCTTTCCTGTCATAAAATAACATGGAAAATAAAAGAGCACCTGGTCAGCATGAAGGAGGTTAAATCCACTGCCTGTCGTTCATCAGCTGTTGAGCAGTCTCAGAAAACAGTGGGAATGTTGCCTTGCCTATTTGGCCTCTCAGTGCCTTCATCATCATCGTCATCGTCATCTACATGACTCATGAGAAAGACTAAACAAGGCTTTGTCTGTAAAGGATAGTGTACTGTAGGTCATTGACACAGGAGGCTTATTTATCTGCTCGTCCTGATAGAATCCTAAGAGGCACACAGAGTGCTGCTGTATCAACAGGCCTCTGATGATGCTGGAAAAAAAAAAAAAANAAAAAAAAAAAAAAGACGAGACGAAACGAGCTGCAGACCAGTATTCTTTTATTCAATATTCTGAGAATATTGTGACAACTGCGTGGAAACATGAACTCCTTAGTACAGCAGGATACACAAACTACAATTCAGTTATAAGAAACTGATACTGACAAATCCAGACATCTTATCCTATTTCACTGGGCCCAAGATGACTGAAAGCTACGATTAAAATCTATCATTTGCAGATTTTAGGGAGGTTCAACTCATCTTAAAGGACCATACCACCAATATTGCATGCTTGAGCCTAATATATTCAATTTTCATACAAGTAACGTTACTGACAATTTCCCAAAGGATAAAACCATATTTCAGCTTTTCTGATATTCTGCAAAATCTCTTCAAAATCAAATATTCAAGCAATACACCCACCTTAAAAATCCATGTTTCTCCTGCTAATAGTTACACAGCCTTATGAAGTCACGGTCCTTTAAATTTTTCCATAAACGCAGGTCTTCTTTTGGGACTATATTCCCCGGTGGAGGCATACATTCACTCCACGCTTTTTATTGAGCTTAAACACTAAAATTACATAACTTCTAAAAAAACCTGAATACACGTCTTGTTGGTGATGATGGATTACCTATCCCAAGAACGTTTACAGTATCAACAAGTTGATTTTAATAGCAGAATGAACTGAAATCAATGGAGGTCTGGAAGGTAGGAAAAGCATTTTTAATTCACTGTTCCAGTAGTATGCTTTGGGAAATGATTGTCAGTAATGTTACGTATATGAAAATTGACTATATTAGTTTCAAACATGCAAAATGGGTGGTATGGTCCTTTAAATTGAATCCCTTTGACTTTTGGACTCTTACTATTTCTTAATAGTTTATAGATGAATCTATTTTAACCATTAGTTGTCTAGAGAATAAGCATTTAACATACAAATCTTGTTTTTCAAAGCCTTCATAAAGGGTTTTAGTTTTTCCTGGTCGTGAGAAACACTAACAGAGTTTGTTTTAACTACCAGTTTTAAATTGGGAGGTTTCCTAACAAAGCTGAAGACACATCGTTGGTGGCTGGTTGTGTCCTTGCAGTACACACACATTTGATCATTCCCTCAGGATTTACAGTTGTCATTATGTCATGCAACTTCCTCCTAAGGTGTCTTAATTACCTTCTTAGTTAGTTGCTATAACAATTGTCTCTGTTTGAAGTGTCAGTGGACTGCCGTCGTCCCCCCAGAGCAGCCAACTGACGCAGCGATGCAAAGATGTGTGTGTGTGTTGACTTACTTAATTCACCAGGAAATGTAACTTATGCAATATACCCTTTATGCAATATAGCCTTCATGTTGATGGTCAAATTTAGAGAAACAGAGAAGAGATTTCACAAGACAATTTCTGAAAACCATGTTTCCACATTGTGTTGAGGAATGATTTGGTTAGTGCATTAGTGCACATCAACATAAATCTCACAAGAAACATGAATTTGTGAATATTTCACCAGAGTATGTGTAGTTTGGTTTGTATTTTTCCTGTTGGTGAATCAATGCATGGCTCATCACAACTATTTGACATTTTTATTTGATTATTTTTTCAGTTTTGTTGATTGATGTTTGATTTGTTGTCAGTCAGTTACCGTATATACTCGAGTGTAAGCCGATCTCATATATACTGTAAGCTGACCCCCTGATGTTGCTCCGTCAATTTATTTGTTTAGCAAATTACCTTTTTTTCTGGGTATTGTCATAGTATTCCTGTGATTTTCT
>VXCM01005797.1:0-36467 GCA_014773175.1 Lucifuga dentata
CAGGAAAGCTGAAATACGGTTTTATCCTTTGGGAAATGATTGTCAGTAACATAACGAGTATGAAAATTGAATATATTAGGCTCAAACATGCAAAATGGGTTGTATGGTCCTTTAAAGTGGCCTGAACAGCTGAAAAGGACCGATGTATTCTGTGTGTGTGTGTGTGTGTGTGTGTGTGTGTGTGTGTGTGTGTGTGTGCTTCATCCGACTAAAGGTGGAACAGCCCATAATAGCTATAACACACATGTACATTATACACATGCTTCATACATGTAGCCTGTGTTGTCTTTGTAGGCAAAAACCAGGATGATTCCTGCACTTTTGCTGAAATAAAGCCTGATGTGAAGCGAGGGTAGTTATGTTTCAATACCTGCAGGGTTGGATTATCCGCCTTAGGCCATGTCCACTTGCCAGTAATCCACATACAAGGACTATATTTAATATATTTTTTGACAATATGCTCTTAAAGTGCAAACTTTGTGTTGACACCATGGTGGTAAATTCTGGAATAAACCGTTTCAGACAGAGCTTTATTTGTGCTATATTTAGGCTTTAGGAGGAACATTTTGACAAAGACTTTGAAATCAAACACATATTAATTAGTAAAGTATCTTCTAACTGCATCCCAGCAGCTAAACCAGCTGAGTGTAGCTCAGCTGGTTTTTATTTTATTTTTGGGTCATATTTCTGAATCACAGATTAGGTTTGGTTCCACGCAGCTACAAATCCAAGAGAACCAAAACGTACCACCTAAAGTTGACTATCTGTGGGCAGGAATGACAAAATAAAAAAATAAAAATGGGAAAAACATTGGTTGAGCTACATGTGGATCCTTTCCTTGTCATAGGAAAGAAAAAAAGAAGAAAACTACGACAGCAGAAGCTGACTTCAAGACAACGTGTGGAAAACCACATGCTGCCTCACATGATGTGCAGCAACATGTGGTCTTCACGCGCTGAACATGAGAAGGAAGCAACGTGCTGACAACATACAAGCGCACGCTAACCTGAACACGTGTCAGCTAAGATTGATGTTTCCACCTTTAAAAGCATCTGTTTGTCTTGATCATCAAAAGCGGAGTTTATTAACGTTAAACACACGCACACACACACCTACATCTCTCCTGCTAATCAATCAATACATCAATATATTGATCTGTAGTTGGTTCAGATCATGTTCACGACAAATGAGTCGCTATTCAGCTTATTTATCTTCCATTTGGACAGAAATATTGAGTTCTAGAAAGGTTCTATCTATCTATCTATCTATCTATCTATCTATCTATCTATCTATCTATCTATCTATCTGTAAAGAGAGAGAGAGAGAGNTCTATCTATCTATCTATCTATCTATCTATCTATCTATCTATCTATCTGTAAAGAGAGAGAGAGAGAGAGATGCCAACATTCGACCAAGTAAAACTGAATTATTAGACTTGGAAAAACATAAATTCTATTTTTTGATAATATTTTCAGCCAGAACATGCCTTGATATATATATATATATTTTTTTTTATATGAAGGAGATGGATTCCAGTAAGATAAAAGGAGGAAAAATTGCTTTGCTCACTGAATTAGAAAAAAAATCTCCAAAATCTGCAGGGTTTTAAAACGCAACATCCAAACTCCTGCCTGCTTCTTATCCACACGTTTGCTGCATAATTCATAAGGCGCCATCCTGTTACCACTCCCTTAAACGATTCAAAAAATCGGACGCGAGGGGAGGCAAACGTGCACGAGCTCCTCACGCCTAATGACTTTATTGGTGCGTCTGACCAGGCTGAGCTGCAGAGTGGAGCTGAAGCTAATAATAGTTGTTGAGGTTTACCCAGACTGCATCTGCGGCATCGGCAGCGGCCAGCATCTCGCCGGCTGCGTGGCGAGCAGCTCCACCCAGGAAGCCCTGCTTAGCCTGTGGGGAGGCGAGATGGATGGAGCGTACCTGCCACTCGTCTTTCACCGCTCCACCAGTTTGATGCCACACACGCTAATGGCTCTCGAGGGAGCAGGCAAATTAAGCGAGGTTTGCCGGTAATGAATTCAAAGGCACGAGCTCCAACACGATGGCAGGAAGAGGTTTCCAGGCCTGGTGTGATCCACGCTGGGCCTCAGAAACACGTTTCATACATGCACATTTCTAATGCATCTCTCTGAAGCCGACTGCAGCACAGCATCCAGAACGACGTGTGGAATGACACACGCTTCATATCCATGGCTGACAAGATAGCATGTATATTTAAAGGGGCTGAAGATACAACATGGAATTAAAATTCATGCTTTGCGCCGATCTGAATTTGAAAGAGAAGGAAGGCGGTCGGCACCTTGTTTCAGTCAACAGGCGTTCAGTGGTACGGCTCAGTGCTACCTATCTGAGACAAACACACACCAATTAAATTATTCCACAAGGCTTTAGCCCAGTGGACCCCGAAACCCATCTCAGGCTCCAGACTCCCCCCCCTCCCAGACACACACACACACTTCATCAAGCTAAATCCCAAACACAGCGACCTCTGGCTGATTACTGGAGTGTAGGAAATGAAATCCATATATACATGTAAGCGCAGAACGCAGGCGAACGCGTGTGATGCTGCAGCTCCACTCTTCATGTTGCGTCAACTCTTCAGCCTTCTCTTATCAAACCGTCCAGCAGCAGCGTTAAAGGCTCTCTGAGAGCTGGAACCCTCTGATCGCCCAGTCAGGGACTTGAAAGCAGCTTGTTAGCCTTCACAGCTGAAAGCAAACACCTGGGTCACGCCGCGCCGCGCCAGAACGCTAAAACCTGCTGCCATGGAAACGCTGCTGGAAAGTTACTAGTTACCACGTCTGACACTGAATAGAGTTCATTTTTATTTATCTTTCATTTAATTGCCCTTATTTAATTAACGTTTAATTCCATTTACCGTATATACTCTAGTATAAGCTGAGTTTTTATTATCAAATTTCACAAAGTAAATCGGGGGTCGGCTTATAGAGGAGAAATTCAAATTTGATCCCAGAGAAGGAAATTTCCAGGTGGAAATACTACCATTACCACTACCCATGAAAATATTTAAATCATACCTCAGAATGAGATATTTCCTGACTAAACATCTGATCCAGCACATTTTGCAGCAGCCAGTAAGCTCTGCTGTAATTGGTCAGTTACGGTAATCAGCTGCTGAAATAATTATCATGTTACCGGTACGGAATACTAAGAATACTATGACAATACAGAAAAACAGGTAATTTGCTAAACAAATAAACTGATGGAACAACATCAGAGATCAGCTTATATTCCAGTACATACAGTAGTTTGTTTGTTTTTTTAATTTTTTTTTTTTTTTTTTTNTTTTTTTTTTTTTTTTTTGCAGGAGAGTTTGTGAATGGTTTAGTGGTGAAACATGCTGCAGGCTGCATCACGTTTGGCTGCTGATCCAGAGGCAGATCCTGGAATTTTTTCAGTAATTCCTTAACGGTTGATATTTTTCCAAACTTTTGTCAATTTCCTCTGAAGTAAAACATTGTAGTTTCAAAGAAAAAAAATCAGCCGTATCTGTGCCACAATAGACTGTTAATAATGCAGTTTGGTCCAATTGCAATGCATTTTAAAAACTACACTCTAAAAAGCAATTCAAGGGACCTTTAACCATAATAAAATGCATGGTATTAGAATAAAAATTCTAATGACTGTTAAACTTTTTAATTTGAAAACATAATTTAATAAGTTATCCTGAAAGCATTATGCTGTACATATTTCAGCTTTCTTTTGTAACTAATTTTCCTCCTTTCATTGATCAAAAATTAAAAAAAACAAGTTGTCCCAACTTAATCAAACAGGTAAGTTACCTCATTTACTCTCCTTCATTCGATGAGTTTGCATGAGGCCCCGCCCACTAAAAACAAATGCTTTGGACCAACAAAAAAAAAAAAAAAAAAAAAAAAATGAAGGCAACAGTTTCCATCAGGCTGTCTGAGTTCTGACAACTTCTGGTGAAATTAAGTCAAAGCAGCACAGAACATTAAGGGGAAAAGGTTTTTTTCTTATCATTTGAAATTATTTTACTGTTTCTTATGACAAATAAAGCATTAAGTCCTGTGTTATTATCACTTTTTTTTTTTTTTTTTTTTTGTCGTGAGGCCAGCATGGCGGCGATGTTAGCGCGTAACAGGAAGGCCTTGGGTTGGCATGCCAGCCATGCAGCTGGTCCGTTCTAATTTCCCCTCCAAAGTGTGGCATCAAAAACACATGATAAAACAAAACTGTTAACTACATTTAGTGAAGTTTAATGTTATAATGTAAAACGTGTTGAACACACCTGGTGGGTGTGGCTCGTCACAGGTGGAGCTTGCTTAAAGTTTTCACACAGATGTGCCTGAATGCTCAGCATCCGTCCACTCCTCCATCATGCAGAGCAGTAAGGTAAGCTTAGATGGGGGTTAATCGGGTTTTTGGGGAGAACACCGATGCTTCCAGTAGCCATTTGACATTCTGGCTCTGCTCTCGTCTTTCCCTCCCCGACCCCCACCTCTTCCATCCCTCCCACCACTTCAGCTGCTCCAGCCTCCGCACGCATTCATCAGCTGCCGGATTAGAATTTGTTTCCTCATAAACCATTGATCATCGGCCTATTACTAGGCAAATGACAGTTAATTACCCACTACATTAACCACCGGGACCCGGGGACCGGCTCCCTGTGCCATCAGTCAACATGATGAATGTGGCAAGTTCAGTAATGCACGGCCGTCCCCTCGTCTGCCTGCCACGCTCAGAGCAACCCCTGGATCTCACTTCCAGGCACCCAGGGAAAATCTATGGCAATCTGCATAATTACAGGCTCAGGGTTAATAACAGACAAATGATTTGTTGCATCTCAGCGCGGGCTGTTTTAATGGGATTGTGCTTTGTCCGTTTGCTGCTCCACCCTGTGTCCTGTCTGTGGCCAAAGTTTGCCTGCAACCTGAGAAACACCAAACTTCATCTGAATGCCGCGGCGCCGTCGCTGTCACCAGACGATGGTGACACGAGCGAGGGAGCAGAAACAGAAAAGGAGAGGCTTCAGGAGTGTGAAGGGATTGATGAGGAGTGGAGGAGGGGGAGGGGAGGCGGTTAAGGGTGGCAGATGTAATCAGACTCGTACGTTCTTCAATTTAGTCCTCCTGCATGTGTGATTGTCAGTGATTAAACAACTCAAGGGGCAAAATTATTTCAATTACCATGGGCATGACCTGGGAATTGGCCCTGGGATAAGATTTTCCTCCTTGAGTGCCCTGACTTGCCTGGCTGCCGGCTCTATCAGTTCTCATCTGCACCTGGACTCTGATATCCTAATGATGAATTATGGCCGCTCTCCCAGCGACCGCCGAGCATACGGAGGAACCTCTCCTCCACTGTCAGGCAGAATGGAACCTAATTAATTCCTGCAGAAAGTGGATGGAACGCTCCAAAAACATCAGCCAATCCACATACCTCAAACCGCCAGGAGAAGAATAAACTACAGGAGGCACAGTCCCACTACACTCACATCCATTATCATTATTAACCTTCCAACTCCGCCTTTTCTAAAACTCTAATCCAACTAAAGCTTCAGTACGTTTTCAACAAAAATAATCCGAAAGTTCTTATGAATGCCTGTTCATGACGTGTTAAAATTTCCTGTTGTGGCTTTGGTTCTCAAACTGTGGTACAGTTAGCACTGGTGGTCCCTGAAGCGCCCCCTGCTGCACAGCAAATGACTCTGCAGAACCCAAAACAATTTTAAATGCAATATATAGAAATTCTGTTGCTGTCACCAATTATTCACCATTAAATAACTTTTATTGAGAAAAAGTTGTACAAGTTTCATCTTCATTTTTCTTATACTCGGAATAAAAATGTGATTTTTTTTGTTGAACACAGGTCAGCTCATCCCATGCGCACCACGTTCACATGCACCGTGTGCTCGTGCACCACGTTCACGTGCGCGATGTGCTCGTGCACCACGTGCTGGTGTCCTCCGTGTGGTTTGCCGCTGAGTTTCCTGCAGCAGCTCCTGGGATTGACTCAGAGCTGCTTTGATTTGCCCACAGAGCAGCAAGTGTTTGATGCTTCACTTGATCAGTGATTAAAACTGTTGATTGATATTCAAATTTTTATTGATTAATTTTCTGGAGCTCAATTAATTAGCGCACCACGTTATGTAAACTGAATAATCGTTCCAGCGTTAATCCTAAAATACATAACATGACACGATTGCTGGCAAACTTACTCAGAATGGCTCCTCTACCCTAAAAAATAAAAGAACCTCTTTAGAAAAATGCTCAAAGTGAGCAGGAAGAGGCTTTCAGCAGGGTTTTTGGCAGGCGTGTGTTTGCGTCCATTCTGACAGGGGCGTAATGAAAGTTTTCGACCCCTGCAGGGGCCAGATGTGCAGCTCGATAGGCACTTCCTCATGCCAACCCACCTGCAGTCCTGCGCTGGGAGCCAGACTGCGGCGCTCAGCAGCCCTGCAATTATCTGCAGCAAACACGCACAGTCCTGCGACTCGCTGCTCTTCAGAGCTAATTTAGCTAATCTCGACTGGAGGGGACGGTCCAAAAAATCACGAATCCAGGCCATCAGACTCAGAAGCATTTAAAATGGAAATACACGCTGTGTCCTGCATGCCACAGAAAGACAGAGTGGAGAGTGGCGTCTTTCTGTGACTTTAGAAGTGTCTAGGCTGCTTAAGAGAAAATTATCTCAGATTGTCCACACAATGTCACCTGCTTATGCTAAACGCAGATTTCAGAAAAACCCAAATCACTGAACCGCTCAAATGACGCATCAATCTGTCATGTCATCTTCTGATACAAAGCACAGACAAGCTGCACAAACGACAGTCTGTCACCTGGGAGGAGATGACCATGTGTGAAATTTATACTCACCAATCCTCAACGAGTCGCTGTGATTTTGCCAATATAGAACTATCAGGACGCGTCACTGACCTGCTGCTTGGCGTGGATCCGTGAGCCGTCTGACCTGGTGTTTGGTTTTAGAATTTGTTGTTGTGAAGCTTTTTAGCTTTTGAGAGACGGAGCTAAGAATGAAAAATGTACAGCTGCTTCATTCTGACACGCTGCAAAAATGAAAAAGGCTAATTAGAGCTTAAACAGCTTTTACCACTTTAAAGGACCATACCACCTATTTTGCATGTTTGAGCCTAATACATTCCATTTTCATACATGTTACATTACTGACGATCATTTCCCAAAGGATAAAACCGTATTTCAGCTTTCCTGATATTTTGCAAAATCTCTTAATCTTAAGTATTAACAAGTTGATTTTAATAGCAGAATGAACTGAAACCAATGCAGATCTGGAAGGTAGGAAAAACATTTTTAATTCACCGTTCCAGTATTGGAAATGATTGTCAGTAACGTTACATGTATGAAAATTAAATATATTAGGCTCAAATGTGCAAAATGGCCGGGATGGTCCTTTAATGAAGGATACATGATATTTGTCTCTTTTTGGAATCATGGAATCGCATTCCTTTGGTGCTTTTGGAAAGCAAAACAAAGCGCCGCGCTCCTGACTTCTGCAGGAAGCGTGACCCCCCTCATCAGGACAATTAGGCCGTGCAGGAAGCAGACCTGCAGCGTGACCCCACTTCACACTCAATCACTGGCGATTAGCAGCGCTCACTCTGACCCCTCAGCGTTTCCACGTTACATGTGAAAAGCCCGATTTAATTACAGGAACTTCACAACACGGCTGGGCCATTACTGGCAAGGTAATGGCTGAATGTGTGAAGTGAATGGTGGTGCTGGGAGGTTAATGGCAGCCAAGCTTTCCTAAACACAACATAACAATTACAGGCTGCCTTCAGAGCTTTTAGCATGGACACGCCATCTCATTACACCCAAAAGTGCACAGCACAAACTCACGCTTCCGTCTCTCTTTCTGCAAGAGACAGAACACATAAATGACTGAGAGAAAATCATTTTAATGTATACTGTAATAAAAGAAAAAAACAGTGCACATTAGACTTCACTTGGTGGATAAAGTAATTTTCCTCTCTTGCTGCGTTCCAAGTTCTTATTTCGTTTCCACGTTTCCCTCACTTGCGTCTTTTCGTTGCGTCTTAGCCCCGCCCACTGAAGACGCGAGGAAAGGAGGCGAGGACAGAGGAGCTGAGGAACGACGATTTAAGAGAAACGAAACATCCTTGCTCCTCAAGCGTCACCTGAAGCGACGTGATGATGTCACACAGCTGATCAGCTTGGAGCTGCTGTGTTTTAGTTTCTACAAGATGATAAAATAATGAAATATTCTGATTATTGCCGTAACAATTAACATGGACAGTTTGACAAACGTCCAGAACAATCTGACGATATAAGAGCATTTTATTGTTTTATGTTTCTTTATCATTCAGAGCTGTATTAAACACACATCCAGTCATTTTAATCAGATGATCAATCAGACAAATTTAAACATCAATCATCAGAATCATCTTACAGCTGAGATGTTGCTGTTATTTTTCTGTTTACATGTTTGATGAAACTGTGCGGTTATATTAAGATGCGTGTCGCTGTATCAGATCAGCTGTAATAGATCTGTCCAATCAGAAACAGACTTCCAGTAAAGGGGCGTGTCTCTCAGATAACAGACTTCCTGTAGGAGCCTCTCGCGTTTCCTCCCTCATGTCTCCCAGATGAAGCTCCTCCATCCTCAGAGCAGAAATAAGCGCTTTGGGACGTCCTTATAGATGGAGGACCTGATTGGTTTCCAGGTCACGTGAGGATCGAGGAGCAAGGAGCGATCATAAGAACTTGGAACACACCATCTGACAGCAGAGGAATAACACATGCTGCAGCGGGACGTTTCGCTCCCATTAAGCAGAGCCGCACGTTATTCCACCTACAAACCCGTGTTTGGAAGATGGAGGCATGATGCATGCCCCATCAGGTGAAATCTGGCTGATTGACAGACTGTTGAAACACTCAGATGGGTATTATAAATACTGCTGCCTTCAAGCCGACTGTCACAGGCTGTCAGCAGCCATGTCTGCTCACCGCTTCTGTTTCCTTATTATCCATCAGGTACGTATCAGAAAAAATATCTCAACACCAAAAAGTTTGACATTTTCTCAGGCCTGTCTTCTTCTACTAATACTCTGAATTATTCCTACAACATATGTTCCTAACTCCATGTTCCTGATATCCATTTCCTTTTTGATAAGTGAATTTAGTGATACATTTAATGTTGGATTTTTAATTATCATATATACTGGAGTACAAGCCGATTTCGTATATAAGTCGACCCCCTGATGTTGTTCCATCAGTTTATTAGTTTAGCAAATTACCTGTTTTTCTGGGTATTGTCATAGTATTCCTGTGATTTTCTGAAAATAACTTTTTGCATAACATAGCACAAACACACACACAACTTGCGGTTTTAAACTGTATAGTTACTATCAATACAAATTCAATGTGCATGTGTGTTCTCATTAGCTGTTAGCAGGATTGTTGTTGTTTGTTGGGCTCGATGCTGGTTTTTGTTTTGGTTTTTTTTTTGTTAAAGGACCATACCATGCATGTTTGAGCCTAATATATTTAATTTTCATACATGTTATGTTACTGACAATCATTTCCCAAAGGATAAAACCATATTTCAGATTTCCTGATTTTTTGTAAAATTTGTTAATCTTTCAAAATCAAATATTCAAGTGATACACTCACCTTAAAAATCCATGTTTCTCCTGCTAATAGTTACACAGCCTTATGAAGTCACGGTCCTTTAAATTTTTCCATAAACACAGGTCTTCTTTTGGGACTATATTCCCCGGTGGAGGCATACATTCACTCCACGCTTTTTATTGAGCTTAAACACTAAAATTACATAACTTCTAAAAAAACCTGAATACACGTCTTGTTGGTGATGATGGATTACCTATCCCAAGAACGTTTACAGTATCAACAAGTTGATTTTAATAGCAGAATGAACTGAAACCAATGGAGGTCTGGAAGGTAGGAAAAACATTTTTAATTCACCGTTCCAGTAGTATGCTTTGGGAAATGATTGTCAGTAATGTTACATGTACGAAAATTGAATATATCAGGCTCAAACATGCAAAATGGACGGTGTGGCCCTTTAAATTCTATAAATGTTACTTTGGGTCCTGGCTTTAGTCAGTTTAAGGTTAATTGACGTGTTTAAGTTGCTGTGCATATGAAAGGCTCATACGGTTTCATCTTGGTTACCATGCATGCTAACCTGTTAGTAAAGTTGTTGGTGCTCTGGTTGTTGTCATTAGCAGTGTAAGTGCTGCTTCATGGCTGTTAGCAGCTATGCTAGCACGTGATGCTGAATTTGGCGTCTGTTACTGACATTAACATCTGATTACATTGAAAGACAAAGTGAAAGAAAGTGGCAGCTAACGTTATATGTTCCACATGTAAACCTCCCAAAACTCAACCTCACGTCCTCACCATGGGAAACAGGCAAAGTGCAGGACTGTCAGACGGGATGAGCGATGGCAGCAAGCCTTGCTGCTGCTCCAGCAGCCATGATGGCCTGTTAGGATTCAGCAGGAAATGAAGCGGCTCCTCTGGCGAATCTAAGGCTGGATTTACACGCCAAGTCTTGATGCTTAATTCTGATCTTTTAGCTATATCTGATTTTTTGTTCAGCATATTTCCATTTTCTTTTTTAAGTGGCTCATATTTACACGCTTTTACCTTTGACCTGTAGCAGCAGCATGCAGCTACGCATGCGCATGTCTGAGATGCATGTAAAAAAACGCTTCATGGACTAAGATGAGAGAAGTATTTAAAATCTGATCAGCAGGTTAAAACTTTCACATGCAGAGAGAAACATCTGATATGTTGTGTGAGCATTTATCTCTCCATCAGGACACGTATGTTCATCGGTTAATCATGGAGGAGAAGCAGGTGGAATTGGAGTTTTGCTGCTGTAACAGGAGCCTGTTATCACACACTAACACGTCTATTTGACATAAACACACATCAGCATGTCTGATATATATAGTATGTCCTCCATTTCTGTTTACAGAGAGCGTCATCATATTGATGCTGACATCATCATATGCAGATAAAGCAGAACATTACGTAGGAGTCGGAATGGGAAGAAAATTCTGATCTGTGGATTTAGACAGCAGCAGCACTGGTGGATATCTGACACATATCTGATTTATTTCCACATATGCAAGACGCTCAAAACAGATCTGAGAATATCTAATTCATGTGGCTTTTTACCATTTACATCTTCAGGAAGCGTGTCACATGTGAGCAAAGGATCAGAATCAGGTCACGTTGGTCGTGTAAATCCAGTCTAAGTGACACTGATGTTTGATGCTGAGTTTGAAAAAACTGGTAGTTCATGTGAGTGTTTTGGTCTGGATTTTACTGCATCAATGAGCTATTAAACTAAAATCACAGATGCATGTTTTGTAGGTTTGTATGTTGCACATTTGTTTTACTCAAAGGTGTTATATTACTTTACTTGAAGAAAGGCAGATACGGAAGATGTTTTTAAGGCTTTACTTGCATATAAAAGTCAGCAGTGTACAGGAATAAAATTCTGTGAAGCTACATTTCTTTGGAGGACGCCAGAACCCCCCCAACCAATAACGTGTCAATAGAGTGAGCTGGCCAGGGTCAAAAGTCCTGAATATAAGGCATGCTCACCACTGATTGATGGTTCCTTCTTAATGCAGCGGAGGTGGCTGAGAGATGATCAGACTGACACATGGTCGCCGCTGATCCCTTCGATTGCCTCTTTAGCAATTCTCAGATTAAAAGTGTATGGAAAACTGCTGGAAACGACGATCAATGCCACAGCAGGCCTGTGAGCGCCATCCATTCACTGCCGTGCATCCAGGTACACGTTTAATGAAGGACCAGGAACGCATCGATTCCTTATACTCCCAAAACCAATTATAGATTAGATGTCTTCTCAATAATGAGACTTTTTATGGATTTCACCGCAGTGATTCCTTCAATTTTTAGAGGACAAACATCCTGACGTGACGCTGTGAAGAAGCGATTAAAGTTCTCGTGTTTTTGGCGGTTTCCTGGTGCGTCAGATATCAGGCAGCTCTTACATCAGCACAAAGTGATGCAGGGGTGGATGTGCCAAAGCTGTCAGGTAACTTAATGAAGTTGTTAATTCCTTTGCTGAGTGACTTGTTTGTCGATGTTCCCTGGCCAAGGGCAAAGCGGTGTTTAACATTAGCATTCCTCTCTTTCTTTTGGCTTCCTCATGAATAAATCAGGCTGCTAAAATTGCCGCATTTACATCTCATTTTACACAAGCGTAGCACAGCGGCTGTGGCTGGCTCGGCTTGGTTACGCAGGCTGTGCCTTTCTGCTTCCTCATTGTGGGGGCATCTTATCGCAGAGATTCAGGTTCAACTCTTCACAAAGCATCAGACGCTGAACATTCTCAACGCGCCGCAGCGCTGAAACCAGCGCAAACAGCACATTATGTCACAGAGAAAACAACATATTCCACCACATGCTTCTATCACACGTCTCCTCACCGAGTCGGAGCCGGTCAGACCGGAGCCTGATCACCGGAGAGATCTGGCTGCCGGGCGGGGGAGGGCGTGATAGTGTCTGGCAGTTCCGCTAGGCCGNCCGGAGAGATCTGGCTGCCGGGCGGGGGAGGGCGTGATAGTGTCTGGCAGTTCCGCTAGGCCGCTCACTAATTGAGAAGTCGCTCAGGGGTTCAGCGCAGCTCTGCCTGAAACCTCCAAATAACGCCTGTAAGTGGGGCTGACACCAACCAATCAGCATTTAGAAATCCTATCCTCCGCGGCCCCCACCCCACCCCCTTGCTGTTGTAACAGCTGCAGCCAGCTCCTCCTCCTCCTCTCCTGCACCCCCACTTCATCTCCATAAAGGCCTCATTAACTTGGGGGGCACAGAAGGCCTGGCTGAGCCCACCGAGTCCACACACTCTACCACGCTAATTGCTGGCGAGTTTGACTGACTTGACTGCAGCTTCAGCGTAACGCGCAGACGTGCTGCTTCCTGCCGCCATAACACAGCCTGACTCCCGCTCACACTTCCTGCTAATGGTACGAAGGTTTGGAGTGAGATGATCTCCTCCCAGTGAAATGCTAAACCTCTGACACAGGCAGGATGTGCAGGTACACTCAGGCCCAATACATCATAACTACGTATATCACTAATTTATTGATTATTGCCGATCACATGATCCAGCTGTGTGTTTCTGTTCTTTGTGTATGATGAATGGATGCAGTGTTTCCCACAACTTGTAAATTTATTTGTGGTGGTGGGCAGGCATGCCATGTGTGGTAAAGGTTAAAGGTCACCATAGATGGGGATGAGTTTGACTAACTGTGATGCTGTTTTTACGTTGCTGGTGAATCCTACCTGAGCCGTGTTGAGTCGTACCCTTAAGTGTGCTCTGTGCACACGAGTGTTTCCACTGAATGCGGCCATCCAGGGAGAGGGCGGGGCTGAGCGTGGGTCTGAATCAGTGACCCACAGAATACCTGTGTATGTTTTATCTTTACTATTGATGATGGAGTGAAGCTTTATGATGCTCTGAGCCTTTTTGGATCGTGGAGACACGTTGCTTCATATATTTTAATCATGTCACACCATGAGCTTTTAAGAGTGATTTCATATCCGTAGAATTGTTGAAGATGACCTAAATCAGCTGCTCTGACACTAGAGATCAGTATGATTCTGATGTGACATAAATATAAAAACTATTTACTGCCTGATGCATGGATGAATTATACAGTCATAAATACGGGATATACATACACACACACACACATAGACATATATATGATATAAATCATAAATATGGGATATACACATATCTCTCTCTCTCTATATATATATAGATATATATATCTATATATCTATATATATAGATATATATAGATATATACACACACACAGTATATACACACATAAATCATAAACAGGGGATATACACAGAGGGTGTGTTTGATGTACAGAGGGACATGTTGAGCTTACGCGACTGTAAAAGTTTAAAAAATTTTTTGCTAAGAAACAACAACTTTTGCAAAGTATGAAGCTTTTGCTATCAGCTTTCTGTCACGGGACAGACGGGGCTGAAGCGGCTGAGGAGACGATATAAACGGTATAAACCATTTCATGTAAAACATTTAATGTTAAATGTGATCATATGTCGTTTACCTTATTCAGAGGAAATAATTCAAGACATTCAAGATATTGTGATCTCTTTTTTTCAGAGCTCAATTGCAAAGAAAACAAAAAACAGAGCATGAGTAGCGCATTGGCTCCAGACGGAGAATTCTGAGGAGTTTCAGCGATATCTCCGGCAGATTTCTCATCGTGTCTACACAGCGATAAAGTCTCATTCACCATCAAATTACAGGAGTAGAAACAATGAATTAGGCATGAGTTATCTGCATCTGTCCGCTGGAAATTCTCCACTGTTTTAAACATGGCGCTCTGTCGCTTATAATGCTGAGAAACGTTTGAGCCAATCAGCGTATGCCACATCATCACGACACTTATGAGGCAGAAAAAGAAAAAAGAAAAAAACACGGGGTTTCAGCTTGGGTTGGGAATGAGTGTAATGGGAAAGGGCCATCTCTCTCTCTCTCTCTCTCTCTCCCTNGTCGTCTGTCTTCATCTGCAACGGCAGCTCCCATTAATCATGCATGGCCGCGTTTGATCCCGCCGCCACAACGCATCTGCTTTGTCACTTGCAGCTATTTAGCATCAATAGTTAAAGCAGAGCGAGAGCACAGCAGGTTCACAGGGGAGGGAGCTGCATTTCTGCTTTCTGCCGCCGCCGCATCCGCCGCATCAGATGTGAGGAAGGCTGAACTTTCCACAGACAACACAACGNCCGCCGCCGCATCCGCCGCATCAGATGTGAGGAAGGCTGAACTTTCCACAGACAACACAACGAAAAAACTCCGGCATTCACAAAGTTTCTAAGGAAAAGTACATCAGCATTAGCAGCAAAATGTCCTCAAAACTGTCTTTCAGGGTTACATAAGTGCATTAACGTCTGATTAATGTAACAGCATCCATGATAAAAATAATCTACCACGTTTGATTCGGAGGCTTTTCCTGCTTCCAGATGAGTTGAAGGATCACAGAACCTCTACAAATCAAACTGAACGCTGGTTTTCAGCGTTCCTGACGACACCAAAACTTTACGAGCTGAACTCATGCTGCCTTAAAATAGTAAAGGAGCATACCAGTTACATTGCATGTTTGGCCCAATAAATACTTCCTGCATACACGTTACATTATTGACAACCATTTTCCAAAACATAAAACTATTGTAGTTTTGTTTAGTTTTTGTTTTATTTTGCTAAATCCCCCCAAAATGCTCAAATGTTTAAGGTGGACGTATCACCAGATACGTCCACCATTCTGGTGATATGATTGTAGAAGACACGGTCATTTGAACTTCTCTGTAAAAGCCGACCTGTCTGGGACTATATTTTCTGATGGAGACGTACATTTTCTTCTGTGTAGCTTCATGTTGGACCAGTTAAATAAAAACACTTTGACAAAAAACTTAATCGATGTTTGACCCTCTGTGATGGATTATTTGTCTCAGCGTGTTTCAAGTCTCTAAAAGTTGACTTTTATGTCATACTGGAATAAACTGAAACCAATGGCAGTCTGGAAGGCAGGAAAAACAATTCTGAAATTTACAGCTCCGCATGTTTTGGAAAATGGTTGGCAGTAATGTAACGTGTGTGGGCTGTATTTATTGGGTCAAACATGCAAACTCACCAGTATGGCCCTTGAACTAATGCTGGGTTAACATGTTAAATTGCAGTGTGAGGAGTAACTCCAGTGTTTCCCATACATAGGCGGGGCGGCCCGCCCAGGTAAATGAAGACCTGCCCAGGTTTCGCGGAATAGAAGGTAGATAGACAGTAGGTAGATACACACTTTGAAATTATTCTCAGCATGGAGTGGAACAACCTGTAAAATCTAAAAAATACCCATTTATAGAAATCAAATCCTATTACTCAGTGTTTCCCATACATAGGCTCTACTTGGGCGGCCTACCCAGATGAAGACCCACCCAGGTAGATCATAAGATAAAATCTGAATTGCGGGACGGAAGGTAGATCCAGCCTTAAAAAAATACAACTACGACACTGCTGTCACTCACACAGTGAGAAGATGAACCACGTCATGTACATTTCATTTCAATGCACATTAATCAACATTTGTGTTGATTTCTGTAAGCCTACAACATGCTCATAACAGGTTATTAATCCACAGCAATCTGCTGTTTAACTAGCTGTCTGCTCTGTTTACACGTGAGACGACGTGATCAATAAACCAAACCAATAATTCAGGTCTCCAAATGATCAATACCGCTTAAAAAAACAAACGTGAAAAATGACAGGTTTCTGCTGCTATAGTGGTTATGTAATGAATAAAGTGTCAAACACCAACCTCTGTTTTCACGGAGCAGAAGTACGCCTCGTNGTGGTTATGTAATGAATAAAGTGTCAAACACCAACCTCTGTTTTCACGGAGCAGAAGTACGCCTCGTCTGAAGTAAAGACGTTTAAAGACATTTTAAAAGCTTAAACGTTTCTTTGCACCAAAAAAATAACTTCCTAACACAGAAATAAGGCAAAGCAGAACACATGCTGATAAAGCTTTCAATATACTGCTCACTTTTAACTAAACACATTTAATGATGTCGTCAAACCGCTAGACCAAAACATTGTTAAAATACGAATAAATTTATGATCTTACCGTCATTTCAAAGGTAAAAGTTTCCTAAAAATATCCATGATTAGGTTTTGTCACATTAATCCATTTTACAGCAAAATCCCTGTTGACTGGCAGGGATTCCTTTTGAATGTACCATAAATGCTCTAATAGTGGTGGCTCCTTTTTTTTTTTTGNTTTTTTTTTTTTTTGTTTTTTAACCAGGCTTTTATTCCAGCCAGGCCATTATTTCTAGTTTTAAAATATATGCAACCTCCATGCTTCTCACCAAAGTTTCTGTGTTATAGTTGATTACTTTCTTTAGTTTTCCTTTAAAACCCCGCAGAGGTTGAATGAAAACGCGCTCATTGTGTTATTGTGGTTGCCGAGCAACCAGTAGTATACAGCCTGGTAGTGGCCATTTTCAACTAGATCTGAGTGTTTGTTGCTTTTTCTTTGCACATTTAAAGCCAAATAGCCATGTTAAACTTTTGTTGGACTCTTCTTGAATATTTCTTTCTGATATGTGTAAAAGCTGAACTTCTACGTAGCTAAAATATACTTGAGTAAATGTGCTTGGTTACTTCTCAGCTCTGGCAACGGCTGACAGGCCAATGAGGATTTTATGGGGACAGACTATGAGAGTGTGATTGCTGAAAGAAAACAAAGCCAACAGCAAAGCCTGGGTGCGGGGGAGGGGTGGGGGCGTTATCCTGCTCTCACATGCCTGCAGAGGAGAGGTGGCAGCCAAATCTGAGGTGGTGAGTTCCAGCGTGGGACTGAGCGGAGCACATGCTATTAAACATGTCAGACAAATCACAGCACAGGGACGCCGCCGTGCACGCCGCTCAGGTGATGAAGCTATAGAAAAAAACTATTCCTTCTTCTTCCAGACAAAAGCTGCTGCAGCCAGCCTTCTGACCAATAACGTTATTTTTTTGTCCTTCGATCATTTAAACAAATTTGCAGACGAGCGCCGTGTAGCCCCTCAGGAAATGTTTTAATATTTAAACAACGCTTTCCAAATCCAGAGTTTTTTCATATATATAGCATATATATGTATATATAGCATATATGTATATATAGCATATATATAGCATATATATAGCATATATTTTAGGCAAGTGTGTATAAAATGATGCACAAGACTTGTATTTGTTGTATGGTGCAGACATTAAAGATATCTTAGGGGTGAATATAGATTAAAGAGATAGATTAGATTTGAATTTAGATTGATATAAAGGCTTTAATACTGTAGATGCTGTATATGTGTATGTATATAAAACGCTGAAATAAGTTGATTACATCCTGTATATTTTCTCACATGGGAAAAATGTTTTTCCTCATTCTTAACCTCTTTCATTGAAATTTTGTGCTTTCACTTATGTATAACTGCCCATTTTTACCTGTTTATAGTTTAAATTTGATTCCATGTTATTCTCAGTTGATTATGACAAATGCAGACTTCATTTATTTCATATAGACGGTGTGCTTCATGATGAGACTCCATTGATAACTCATGTCTTGTTTTGGCCTCATAAACTTCCTTTTGACCACGTGATCACGGTTCAGCTGCTGGAGTTTAAAGGACCATTCCACCCATTTTGTATGTTTGAGCCTAATATATTCAATTTTTACACATGTAAAGTTACTGACAATCATTTCTCAAAGGATAAAACTGTATTTCAGCTTTCCTGATATTTTGCAAAATCTCTTAATCTTTCAAAATCAAATATTCAAGTGATACACCCACCTTAAAAATCCATGTTTCTCCTGCTAATAGTTACACAGCCTTATGAAGTCACGGTCCTTTAAATTTTTCCATAAACACAGGTCTTCTTTTGGGACTATATTCCCCGGTGGAGGCATACATTCACTCCACGCTTTTTATTGAGCTTAAACACTAAAATTACATAACTTCTAAAAAAACCTGAATACACGTCTTGTTGGTGATGATGGATTACCTATCCCAAGAACGTTTACAGTATCAACAAGTTGATTTTAATAGCAGAATGAACTGAAACCAATGGAGGTCTGGAAGGTAGGAAAAACATTTTTAATTCACCATTCCAGTAGTATGCTTTGGAAATGAGTGTCAGTAATGTTACATGAAAATTGAATATATTAGGCTCAAACATGCAAAATGGCCGGTATGGTCCTTTAAAACAGTACAAACAAATGTACGACAAGATAATAAAAACATTTATATCCATGCTCTCTCTCTCTCTCTCTCTCTCTCTCTCTATTTAATTACTGCCAACCATTTTTCAAAACATACTAATGAACGGTAAATTTTAGAATTGTTCTTCCTACCTTCCAGTACACTCTAAAAAACACCTTGTAGAGACTTAAAATGTGCTTGAGAAAAATAATCCTTTCCAGCAAACACAACGTCTATTTAATTTTGTGTTGAAGTAACTTTATTTAACTGGTTCAATGATTGCATGGAAGAAAATTATGTCTCCGCCAGAAAATATAGTCCCAGGAGAAGACGGCTTTTACCAAGAAACTGCAATGACCATGCCTTTTACAATCATGCATAAGTGTTAACAGGTGAAACATTGAATTTTAAGGTGTGTGTATCACCTGAACATTTGACTAGGAGATTCAGGAAAATATCATGAAAGCTGAAATATGGTTTTATCCTTTGGGAAATGATTGTTAGTAACGTAACTTGTATGAAAATTGAATATATTAAGCACAAACATGCAAAATTGGTGGTATGGTCCTTTAACAGCCTAAAACATTTAGGTTCGTCTCTGTTGGAGAACTTCCCACGTAGCAGATTAAAACTGGAGCCAAACCTTTCCGTAATCTACAAAGCCTGGCGGATCACTGCCACAGAAGAGAGGGAGGGGGCAAGGCGTTAATATATGCATGGAAATGACCTGCGGCACTCCCCATAAAGAGGGGCCAGCAAAGGTCAAACAGCCTCCAAACTGTGCTTGAGTTTAATTAAAAAGACAAAGAGGAGCATAATTTCAGAGTGGACAACCACGAGTCCTGCTGTCTGAGGAGGCGAGCCAGACTCCAGCTCCTTCAGCACGCCTGCTCCTTCCCATCAGCCACAGCACCCACTTCCCACTGCTTTGATGTCAATATAGACCATTTATTAGGGCCATAAAGGTTAATCTGGAAGGACAGAGGATATCAAATAGTTTGGAAGAGGAGAGAAATCCACATGAGCTTCCACAGTGCTGGAGCGTTCAATTTAGCCTGAGCGTTGAAAAATCATCTGAGTCCAGTCAGCAGGTAACGGATTTAATATCATCATCAACTTAAGCAGTGTCTGAAAATTAAAGGACAACTTTAAAAAAATGAAATGCTGACAGTTTTGTGCCTCGAACCAAAATGTGGCCGAGTCTGAGAAATTTCAAAGGCTTGATGTACTTGAACCAATTTAACGCAATATGAGTCAATATTCATTACAAAAAGGCCTGCGTGGTCACACGGGGTTCACGACTGGGACGTCACATGATTTACAATATTACAAAGCATCAGGGCATGATGAATGTGTTCAATTGCACAAAGTAACTGACTCAATGAATTTTTCATTACCCACATTGAGGTTTGAGACACAGAATTGCGTACGTCACTGATGGAGCACAGCACAAGGCCTCAGGCTTCACAGGAAGGAATCACATTGTCCACAGCACAATTCAGCCTGTAACACCACATACTACAGTCACACTGACATTATCTCAATGACATTATCACAAAACAAAACAACATTCCCTGCATTTACTGGAAGTAAGAGTGGTGACCAACTTAAAGAAACTGTCTGACATTTTAGAAATAGGCATGTTAGCTTTTGCAGTCAAACAGGAAGATGTTTTCAGTTTCATCTCTGTGGTCCAGGTCTGATTTAGCCTAGCTTATCACAAAGACTGAGGCTTCACATAAAGACTGGAAATAGGGGTAAAGTGTTAGCCTAGCTTAGCACAAAGAATGGAAGCAGGGGGAAACTGTTAGCCCAGCTTGGCACAATCACTGGAAGCAGGTTAGCTTAGCATAATGACCGGAAGCAGGGGGAAAGTATTAGCCTAGCTTAGCACAAAGACTAGAAGCAGAGGGAAAGTGTTAGCCTAGCTTAGCACAAAGACTGGAAGCAGGGGGAAAACTGTTAGCCCAGCTTGGCACAATCTCTGGAAGCAGGTTAGCTTAGTATAATGACTGGAAGCAGGGGGAAAGTATTAGCCCAGCTTGGCACAATCACTGGAAACAGGTTAGCTTATCATAAATGACTGGAAGCAGGGGGAAGGTGTTAGCCTAGCCTAGCTTAGCACAAAGAATGGAAGCAGGGGGAAACTGTTAGCCCAGTTTGGCACAATCACTGGAAGCAGGTTAGCTTAGCATAATGACTGAAGCAGGGGGAAAGGAAAGGAAAGCCTAGTTTAGCACAAAGACTGCAAGCAAGGGAAACTGTTAACCTAGCTTAACACAAAGACTAGAAGCAGAGGGAAAGTGTTAGCCTAGCTTAGCACAAAGACTGGAAGCAGGGGGAAAACTGTTAGCCCAGCTTGGCACAATCTCTGGAAGCAGGTTAGCTTAGTATAATGACTGGAAGCAGGGGGAAAGTATTAGCCCAGCTTGGCACAATCACTGGAAACAGGTTAGCTTATCATAAATGACTGGAAGCAGGGGGAAGGTGTTAGCCTAGCCTAGCTTAGCACAAAGAATGGAAGCAGGGGGAAACTGTTAGCCCAGTTTGGCACAATCACTGGAAGCAGGTTAGCTTAGCATAATGACTGAAGCAGGGGGAAAGGAAAGGAAAGCCTAGTTTAGCACAAAGACTGCAAGCAAGGGAAACTGTTAACCTAGCTTAACACAAAGACTAGAAGCAGAGGGAAAGTGTTAGCCTAGCTTAGCACAAAGACTGGAAGCAGGGGGAAACTGTTAGCCCAGCTTGGCACAATCACTGGAAGCAGGTTAGCTTATCATAAATGACTGGAAGCAGGGGAAAACTGCAGAGGGAAAGTTTTAGCCTAGCTTAGCACAAAGACTGGAAGCAGGGGGAAACTGTTAACCTAGCTTAACACAAAGACTGGAAACAGGTTAGCTTAGCACAATGACTGCAAACAGGGGAAAACTGCAGGGGAAAGTGTTAGTCTAGCTTAGCACAATGACCGCAAGCAAGGGAACTGTTAAACTAGCTTAGCACAAAGACTAGAAGCAGAGGGAAAGTGTTAGCCTAGCTTAGCACAAAGACTGGAAGCAGGGGGAAACTGTTAGCCCAGCTTGGCACAATCACTGGAAGCAGGTTAGCTTATCATAAATGACTGGAAGCAGGGGAAAACTGCAGAGGGAAAGTTTTAGCCTAGCTTAGCACAAAGACTGGAAGCAGGGGGAAACTGTTAACCTAGCTTAACACAAAGACTGGAAACAGGTTAGCTTAGCACAATGACTGCAAACAGGGGAAAACTGCAGGGGAAAGTGTTAGTCTAGCTTAGCACAATGACCGCAAGCAAGGGAACTGTTAAACTAGCTTAGCACAAAGACTAGAAGCAGAGGGAAAGTGTTAGCCCAGCTTGGCACAATCTCTGGAAGCAGGTTAGCTTAGCACAATGACTGCAAGCAAGGGAAACTGTTAACCTAGCTTAGCACAAAGACTAGAAGCAGAGGGAAAGTGTTAGCCTAGCTTAACACAAAGACTGGAAGCAGGTTAGCTTAGCACAATGACTGGAAGCAGGGAAAAACTGCAGGGGAAAGTGTTAGCCCAGCTTGGCACAGTCTCTGGAAGCAGGTTAGCTTAGCACAATGACTGCAAGCAAGGGAAACTGTTAACCTAGCTTAGCACAAAGACTAGAAGCAGAGGGAAAGTGTTAGCCTAGCTTAACACAAAGACTGGAAGCAGGTTAGCTTAGCACAATGACTGGAAGCAGGGAAAAACTGCAGGGGAAAGTGTTAGCCCAGCTTGGCACAGTCTCTGGAAGCAGGTTAGCTTAGCACAATGACTGCAAGCAAGGGAAACTGTTAACTTAGCTTAGCACAAAGCAGAGGGAAGCAGAGGGAAAGTGTTGGCCTAGCTTAGCACAAAGACTGGAAGCAGAGGGAAAGGGTTAGCCTAGCTTAGAACAATGACTGGAAGCAGAGGAAACTGTTAACCTATCTTAGTGGTTCCCAATCCTGGTTCTCCAGCACCATGGTGCTAAAAATTTCCCATCTCCCCCTGCTCTGCCCACACCTGATTAGCCATTCAGCTAACGACCTAATTAACTCAACCAGGTATGCGATTAAGCTAAACCAGCCTGAAACATCACTGCTGCTCAGCTCCTTTCAGTCCTAAAACAAGAAGATATAGTTCCACAGGGAGGGATGGGATCACGTCTACACACATTAAATTAAATCATAACATGTACCGCTTCATGAGCCTTGACCCCACCAAAACCAGGTTCATTTGGATAGACTGTAGCATGTACGTTGCTTGATGTGTGGGATTTGTGAACGGAGTCCAAACCCCATGAAAATACATCCCACACTTCCTCTTCCAACAGCAACACGGACACGCGTCGCAGTAAGCAGTGCTGTGAAACAATTTCCAAACACGTCAGCATCTATTTATTCATAACTGGAGACGTTTAGATCCTAATTACATCTTCTGTATTTAAGCGCTTGTGCTACATGTGCTGCACAGCTAAAACGGTAATAAAATCCCCATGATCTGGAGATGTTCCATAATTTGATGTAGTGATTAGCATTTCTCCCATTTTAATCTCCCGGTGGCTCCACACTCGCCAGCCGTCTGAATTTAACACCCTCGCAGCGCTAAACTTTAATGACAATGCAGAGAGAGAGAGAGAGAGAGAGAGAGAGAGAGTTATAGCCAACCTATTCATATTCTAACACCTTCAGCTCAGTGGTAAAGGTATGCTTAAAAGCGCCAGGTGGTGACATCTTAATTTTTCACGGCCGAAAAATGTGGCTGCTCGCTCTCCCCTCTCTCCTCCTATGCATTATTCTTGCTTTAAGCAGCGCGTCTCCTCGGGGGGAAGGGGGTATTGTTTTACAACGCACCCAGCTGCGGCCTACTTGCCTCGCCCGGGGTTCTTTTCAAGGAGTTGTCTTGGGTGACCCCTCTCTCTGACAGTTATTAATAATAACACGTGCCAGGGAATAGTTCACCTTGTAGCGCTGAGGCCGCCTCGCCGCTGCATGTATGTCTAGCCTCGTAGTGAGGTGTCTCCTGGGGGGNGACATCCAAAAAAAAAAAAGTTTCCCTCCATGTGTAATTAGAATCAGGTAATCATGTAAAGTGATGGAGAGGCTGATTAGCAGCATCAAAGAAGGCCAAGAGGGCGGAGGCAGCAAGCGGGACGGAGAGACGAAGGGATGAGGAGGTAAAGTGGAGAGGACTGATATCCTGAGTGCTGCAGTCTTCACCTGACGTCCCATTAAAAGCAGGAAAGGCTCTTTGTGGCGCTGAGTGCTCCGTCGTGCTAACAAGCAGCAATCTGGCCCTGAATGAGCCCAACTCTCCCACTCCACAGCTCAAAGCACTCCACGACTGAAGGCTGCTTCTCTTCGCACGAAAAGCAAATCAATTAAAGCCGTTTTCCTGGCAAATTTTATCTTCCAAATGCAAAATGAGGAGGGTTGCATGCCTTCTTTTGTCTTAATTTTTGGGTAATTTTGTGGTCATTTAATGGATCTGATGATATGACCTTAAGTCCTTTTGGTGTGTTTATGACTGATCTGATTTTCAGGTTTCAGACGCAGCTTTTACTCGTGTGGACGTTTCTGCCAGTAATGGCGGCTTAACGTGCTGTCACGCCGGAGAAAAACAAAGCGCAGCGAGGCCCAAGGACAGAGTAAGGAATGACGGTGGCATTCACGGGCGCAGCAGGCGATGTAACCTTTTCGAAAACCGCATCCTTCAGAAAAAAGCTCTGCCTGTTCTCCAGAAACTCTTCCAGCGCAAGGAGGAAGGAAACGACAAAACCTTCCCTGTCCCGCACTTTGTCCGAGAGGACGCGAGGAGACCGAAGACGCCGCACAGAGACGCCACGGTGTCACCTCTCCTGCACCAACACATCCATGTCCTGTTTGCTGGAATTCATTTGAACTAATCTGTGGTTTGTGACAGTTCCAGATAAGCGACTGACAGATCATTTTTATTTAAAATTTTATTTTTTATGTGGGATTTATTGGTGTAGTTTATAATTTAACAGCAGCTCTCCTGAACCGTGTTTACTGTGAACCGCAGGGAAAAATGATTAAACGCGGCGGTTTCTTTTGGAAATATATGAATATTTTTCAATACAATCATTTACTTTCATTTCTGTGGTTTTAGTAGGAAAATAAGTTTAAAACTTTAAAACAGCCTTACATTTAGATAAAAGCGTTTAATGTCAATGCAGCACAGATGTGTACATTATTCTGCACTGTACTTCAAAAGAGGAAAGAACAGGGAACATGTCATAGAACACATCACAGAGCATGTCGCAGAACATGTCACACAACACGCCATACAACACATCATAAAACACATTGAACAACACGTTATAGAAGACGTAACAGAAAACATCACAGAACATGACGTAGAACATGGCATACAACACGTCATAGAACATGTAGGACACGTCACAGAATACGGCGTAGAACACATTGTAGAACACAGCATAGAACATGTTGTAGAACACATTGCAGAACATGTCATAGAACACGTAACAGAACACATCGTAGAACATGTTGTAGAACACGTAATAGAACACATTGTAGAACACGTTGTGGAACACTGCATGCAGTACTGTCCTTAAGAACTGCAGATCTTTTTATGACACTCCATGCCAGCAGGGGGCGCAGAACAGTCAGAAGTCAGCTGTCACCAGAGGTGGGGCTAACGAGGCTAACGATTGACAAAGAGTTGGCAGTAGCTGTAGTTCATTTATTGATTAAAAAGAAGACAAAGAAGAAGAAGGAGAAGGAGAAGGAGATGCTACGTTTGTCCAATCACAGCCAGCGGGAGTTATCCTACACAAAAACCAAAGAGCCCGAAACGTCTTCAGTCTTACAAGACGTCTTTTTCCTGAAAGTTCTATTTCATAGGAAGTTTAACGGTGACGGGGTGAAATCCTCAGCGAGCTTCAGGAACACAGCAGTAACGTGAAGTTAAAACATGGAAAACGCTGCAGCTCACAGCGCAAAGTGTGGCGAGTGGAGCAGCGCCGCAGCAGAGGAAGCAGCTGCCTGAGTGACCAGCGGCTCAGGACGTCCTGCTAACCTTCAGTGTTAGCGGGAGGACGGCGGAACATCTGGTCATTAGAGGAAGAGGAGCTGGCCTGAATCTTTCAGCCTGCAGAGTCAAGGAGCAGAGAGCTCATGACAAACTACACCCGCTCTCCACAGCTCCCAGGAGCACTGCCACACTCCGCCCGGCACCTCCGCCTGGCGCCTCCTCTGCCATGGCTACTGCCAGACTGAGGCGGCGAGCGCTCTGCCCATCGCGGCTTCATAATGAGTGACGTGGCTGCAGCCTGCTGTGAGAGCAGCTCAGGTGTAATTCAGCTAAGCTCAGCTCAGCGGCCATTTTGTTAGCATGATAGCCTACGTTAGCATGATAGCCTCCCCAATGTTTTATGGGGAGGTTAATGATTAGTGGAAATCAGGTTTCCACATCAGGTCAGACGAAAATGACAAGGATGCCGGAGGTGGGGCGAATCAGTCCGGAAATGTCTGTTGCGTCTAAGGCCAACAAAATTATGAAAGGAAAAAATTACGTTTGCTTAGTTTAAGTTAATTTTAATTAATAATATATTGTGCCACCGGCCGGCCCACCAATGGCTGCAGCCCACCGGGAAAAGTGCTGACTCTCCCGATGGCCAATCCAACCCTGCGTTAGAGTCACATGTTTAGAGGTTCATCTGATCATGATTCAGCCGTTTAGTGTCAGAGTCCATGAGTTTCTCTGATGCGGTATCTTATCAGAGCTTTATGAAATGAAAAGCTTCAGTTCCGGCTTTTTATTTCTCTGTTAACCACAAACACGACACCAGAAAAACTCACAAAGTGCTTTACTTCACACCCCGGAGCTGACCTCTGACCTGCTCTTTCAAGATGCTTGGGGACATTCTGACACGGGAATCAAACCACCAACCCTCAGCCTGCTCTACCACCTGACCTGCCATGAGCGTTAGTCCTGTCCTGCTGTGGGACACGAGCAACACGAGTCTCTCTGATGTCACTTCCTGCAGACGAGCAGCCAGAACCAGATCCTCAAACACTTCAGATACACACAGGAACATCTGGAACATCTGGATCACCAGAGATCTCCTAAAACCTGACAAGGCCCAATGACAGCACAGAAGACAGGTAACACCTTCATCATCCTCCTCCTCATTATCATCATCCTCCACCATCCTCATCATCATCATCCTTCATCATCTTCATCACCATCATCATCCTTATCATCCTTCATCCTCCTCATCATCATCCTCATCATGTTCCACCATCCTCATCATCATCCTTCATCATCTTAATCATCCTCATCCTTCATCCACCTTATCATCCTCATCCTCATCCTCCATCATCATCATCCTACATCATCTTCATCATCCTCATCCTCCATCATCATCATCATCGTTATCCTCCAGCAGGCAACAACCTCACAGCGTAATCCTTCATCATCCTCATCCCTTATCATCATCATCATCCTCCACCATCCTCATCATCCTCATCCTCCATCATCCTTTGTCATCCTCATCCTCCTCCTCCTCCTCCTCCTCCTCCTCATCATCCCTTCATCACACTGACTTTGTTATTGACCATGTGACACTTTCACAAGGAAGAATGGATGGAATCAGATTGAAGAGCTCCCTCTCTCTCTCTCTCTCTCTCTCTCTCTCTGTGGAGATACAGCGTGACATGATGTCACAGTCACGCCTGAAGTCGACACACAAACTGACAACGTGTCACAGGCTAGATGAAAGAAGACAGATACATATTTCATGTACATTTACATGCGTGTTTACAGAAGGAGCAGGTTGATTGTGAGGCAGGAAGTGTGAGTTATTACAGCCAGCCGTGCTCTACATGTTGGTTATCTCTCACTGATAGCCAGCTTTCCAAAACCATAATAAATCCAGCCGTGTTGACGGCTCTGTGAGTTTGCTCGCATTTACAATCTTAGTAAAACCACTGTAGAGGAAAATTGAAGTTGGATTAAAAAAATGAATGAATAGATAGATAAATAAATAAGTGTTCTGCTGCTGCTGTCTTTAAATGGATGCTGGAATTTACAGTTTTTCCATTAACTGATGCCCAGCAGCTTCTTCATGCCTGCAGCCTGGAAGATGCAGGTCTGCTGCTGTCTGCCGCAGTCAGTCTGCTCTGCTCCTCCACACACACACACACACACACACACACACACACATCAGCCACAAGCAGGTCACAGTTTATGGTTGCAGGTGCATGAGGACAGAATCTTCCTCACTTGATCACATTTGGTCAGGTTTGGTGACGTTTGGTCAGGTTTGGTGACATTTGGTCAGGTTTGGTGACATTTGGTGACGTTTGGTCAGGTTTCACGTTTGGTCAGGTTTGGTGACATTTGGTGACGTTTGGTCAGGTTTGGTGACGTTTGGTCAGGTTTGGTGACATTTGGTGACGTTTGGTCAGGTTTGGTGACGTTTGGTCAGGTTTGGTGACATTTGGTGACGTTTGGTCAGGTTTCACGTTTGGTCAGGTTTGGCCAGGTTTGGTGACGTTTGGTCAGGTTTCACGTTTGGTCAGGTTTGGCCAGGTTTGGTGACGTTTGGTAAGGTTTCACGTTTGGTCAGGTTTGGCCAGGTTTGGTGATGTTTGGTAAGGTTTGGTGATGTTTGGTCAGGTTTGGTGATGTTTGGTCAGGTTTCACGTTTGGTCAGGTTTGGTGATGTTTGGTCAGGTTTCACGTTTGGTCAGGTTTGGTCAGGTTTGGTCAGGTTTGGTGACATTTGGTCAGGTTTGGTCACAGAGCAGGCTCAGGCTGTGTAAGCTCTAAGTTGTGTTTTTCCGTGATGGCGGCTTATTATTCCTCTGCTGGGGTGCAGCGTTGCTGCTGATCATGGAGCCTGGTGAATTCTACTAACATGTTATGTCAGACTAATAACGCTGCTAAGCACAGAGGTTATAATAACATACTGTATATAGTAACATAATAATGCTGGTAAGCAGAAAGGTTATAATAACATAATAACATAATAATGTAATAATGTAATAATGCCGGTAAGCACAGAGGTTATAATACACGTAATGAAGGCTCAGATCATTTACTTTAAAAACCTGTGGAAGAAAAATGAAAATGCACTGAATCTTGTCAAACAGGAGCCGATGCAGAGAATTCATATCTGAGCTTTGCTGCTGTGACTGTGTCTGTGTGTGTGTGTGTGTGTGTGTGTGTGTGCATGACAGTGTGTNTGTGTGTGTGTGCATGTGTGCGCGCGCGCGTGTGCATGTGTATGCGTGTTTGTGTGCATGCTCAGACACGCTGGGCGGACATATGCACTCAGGCTGGACGACATGAAAATTTTTTTATCAGGATATATTTTTAATATTGATTAATATCGCTATATATCAGGATATAAATCATGGCAAAGATTCTGCTGCGTTTCAAGTTGAACTTCAGATTTATTTTAACATTTTCTTTAAGCATGTTCTGAACGTAAAAAAGAACCAACATGAACTTAAAAACAGATTGTATCATCCTTAATAAATAAATCCAAATGAAATAAACAGCAATCCAAACAGTTTTTCAGCAGTCTATACTGGCGTCATGTCTTTTTACAGCAAAGTGTGACATCTTTGTGTCTTTGTGTTTTGGTCGTTTGGTGCGAAGACAGAAAAAGCAGCCGTGCTTCATCAGCTGATGTTACAGTGAACATGGCCGCTCTGTTTCGTGTCAGACTTTAAATANCAGCCGTGCTTCATCAGCTGATGTTACAGTGAACATGGCCGCTCTGTTTCGTGTCAGACTTTAAATAACTGACACTTTTTACCTTCTTATCCACAGCGTCTCTTTGTTACAGTAACCTGCTGAGCTTTACTTTCTTCATCACCATCTGATTTTTTCCTCTGGGGTTTCATCTTTCTGACANAACCTGCTGAGCTTTACTTTCTTCATCACCATCTGATTTTTTCCTCTGGGGTTTCA
Organism: Lucifuga dentata; assembly: GCA_014773175.1. NCBI lineage: Eukaryota > Metazoa > Chordata > Actinopteri > Ophidiiformes > Bythitidae > Lucifuga > Lucifuga dentata. The sequence goes on from VXCM01005797.1 coordinate 29,815, forward strand.
TCTTTCTGACATCTTTGTCTGACTTCCGCTCAGATACCACCACACAGGCGTGTTCACCATTTAGCGAAATGCTGCTTTGAGGAAGTGGGCGGGCTTTATCATGACGATGCCATCTGATTGGCTAGTTTGTTCCAATTCTGACAAGCTATTGGCTGTTTGAGCCGTCATTAACTTCCTGTATTCAAGCACTATTTTCTCTCGATTTTATATTGACGTCCTCATTTTGAGATTGAAGATTTTTTCATATCGTGATGCAGCTTTATATCGTTTAAATCGTCCAGCCTTAGTGTGCACACAACTCATGTCGTGATGATGATGACACATTTACACGTTTCAGTCTGAGTTTGTGTTTCACAGGAAGCAGGTACATGGTGATCTGTCACCAGGCCTACTGCCTTTACAGCAGTGCGTCCCAACCTGAGGGTCAGGACCCCCTAAAGCAGGGATGGGCAACTTTGACGAGGACGGGGGCCAATACAATTTCATTCTCACAGTCAAAGGGCCACACATTAAATAAAACAAAAATTACTGTGAAATCAGGAATTAATTTAGATTTAAAAGTTTCACAAAACACAAAAATGATTCAGTCTAGTCTTTTTTTGTTAATTGAACACATTTTCAAATCTGTTCTTAAATCTGTAATAGACTGATGAGTCATTTTGTTGCATTGGAGTTCACGAAGGAAAAACAATGAATCCACCTCTTTACTAATTCTCCTTCTGACAGCAGCTTTTTAGCTTTAGCTAGCTCCAGTCAAACTACATAAGACACCAACAGATGACTCCTGTGTAGCAGTGGATTTTACAAATAAATTCTGCTGACGCTGTGTTTTTCCCTTCGATCAGCCACGGATCAGCCACAGTAGCAGCTCTAGCAGCTCCATGTTCCTGTCATATTTGTCTTTATGTATAGTGTTGTCGTGGCGACTCACGCTGAAGTCCTTCATCACTGACATCGTTTCCAGACGCACCAAACACATCAGCTTGCCTTTAAACTCTGTAAAAAGCATATCTTTTTCCCATCTTTATTGGAATGAATGGTTTTCTAAGTCAAATTTTCTTTTCATGACAGTCATCTTTCCTCTTTTACCTGACTTAGCTACAACATACAACAACGGCCGACACAGGAGCTAACAGGAACGCGTCTCATAACGCAGCTTCAGTAATGAGTGCCTTCTGCTGACGGATGGTGGTAATACCAAAGGAAAATAATTTTGTAATTTTCATTTTTATTAATTGAGGTCATCCGAGGGCTTGATAGATTAAAAATGCGGGCCGTATCTGGCCCCTGGGCCGCCTGTTGCCCATGCCTGCCCTAAAGGATCTGCAGTAAACCTCAAAGGTCTCCAGATGATAAACACAAAACAGGAAAAAGTGTTTGTTTTCTCTCTTTATTTTATGAAATATGAAGGAATGAGTAGCTTCATTAAACAAATAAAATAACGAGAGAACAAACTCACACACACTCACAGGATGTGATCTCTGACCCTGGCTTACAAGGGCACATCACTTCATTTCAAAGGTTAAAGGTCAAAAAGTTTAGGGAACTCCTGTTTTATTAATTATATACTACAGAACTATACATACACTGTGGACATGTAGACGGTTGTATTGCTGCAAATAATAACTGTCATTATAGATCTAATCTATCAATTACTTTTTTCAATTGTTTATTGCAAAAATATCAAACGTCTGATTGCCAAACTAAAAACTCTTGACTGATTTAATTAACGTCAAGATAAAGGAGGACAAGATTCATTTAAAGTTTTACAGAACGAACCGAAAATTAATTTAATACATTCGGTTTCTCTTCATCTCCGTTAGCAGAACCTTTTCTGGCTGTGAACAATACTTAATCATTTTAAGTTCGAGTCATGAATAATAATAAAAAAATAATAATAATCCTCCTCATGTCTCCGTACAGTTGCTTACTAATAAGAAACTAAACTAAATGTATTTAACTAAAATAAATTAGCAGATTTCTGACATAATTTTTATCTTTTAGGCTTCAAGTTGAATTTTAACAAGTTGTAAATGCAAGAAAAATGTATTAATTGATGCCTATTGACTTTTTATGATGGACTTATTTTAACTCATAGATCAGACATGAGACATTTTCACATATTTCAGATGTTTCTACTTATTTTGTGTTTCAATACACACGTAATCACTCACTGTGTCGTTTTCCACGGCTTTGGCTGTCAAGTGAATTATGGGCGTGAATCATGTGATCATCATGGAACATCCACGATGAATTCATGATCTGTATGAGTTCATATCAGACTGAAATCATCATCACAGCATCAAAAAGCCCCGCAGCCCGTTAGCCACCGTTAGCCGCTGAGCTAACTGATCTGATTGGTCCACGCTGAGAACAGATCACGGCACAACATCGAAATGGCATTTTGTCTTTTTCTGGAAAAACAAAACACCAATCCTAAAGGACCATACCACCTATTTTACATGTTTGAGCCTAATATATTCAATTTTCATACATGTAACGTTACTGATAATCAGTTCCCAAAGCATACTACTGGAACGGTGAATTAAAAATGTTTTTCCTACCTTCCAGACCTCCATTGGTTTCAGTTCATTCTCTATTAAAATCAACTTGTTGATACTGTAAACGTTCTTGGGATAGGTAATCCATCATCACCAACAAGACGTGTATTCAGGTTTTTTTAGAAGTTATGTAATTTTAGTGTTTAAGCTCAATAAAAAGCGTGGAGTGAATGTATGCCTCCACCGGGGAATATAGTCCCAAAAGAAGACCTGCGTTTATGGAAAAATTTAAAGGACCGTGACTTCATAAGGCTGTGTAACTATTAGCAGGAGAAACATGGATTTTTAAGGTGGGTGTATCGCTTGAATATTTGATTTTGAAAGATTAAGAGATTTTGCAAAATATCAGGAAAGCTGAAATACAGTTTTATCCTTTGGGAAATGATTGTCAGTAACATAACATGTATGAAAATTGATTATACTAGTGCAGTGCCCATTGAAAACGTACCTGTTCAGACCGGGTCGGACTTTATGCACAGCTTCTCATTAGCACCCGTGGAGTGGAGCATATGGACTACTTTTTACCGGCACAGCTCAATTTGAGAACCGCTCATCCAAACAACTTCACACGTGACGCAACACATCCCTGGGTCCTGATCAATAAACCTGCTGAATATCAGCTTCATACAGCGCCGGGTTCTAGAGATGTTGGTGCCACAGACGGACAGAGAAACTGTCGTTTTCGATAGATTAGGCCAGATTAGATTAGATAGATTAGACCCAAAAATGCAAAACGGATGGTATGGTCCTTTAAGCCTTGTGAAAACTTAGCACGGACAGGATGTGACTCTGAATCTGAGCGTCTGTGTGTTCAGGCGTTCACGCTTCTCACGCTTTCATGCCAACCATGCACTTCTAGGACAAAACCACTCTGAAACCCTCCAAACACCAGAAAGGTCGTTATGAGTCGTATCTCTGCCACGCTTTGACTTCTTTTCTGACGCTCTCTCCTGTTCTGCTAAAACTCCTCCTCCTCTGTGTCTCTTTGCTTGCTCAGTCGCTGCTGAAGGCACATTTACGTCACCGGACGATCTGCATTGTTTCAGATTTGCACGACCTCGCAGCGACCCTCAGCAGGCAGCCATTTTGGCCATAATCACATGACATTTTGCGTACACCAACCGTCGCATTCACATCCGAGTTTAGCGTAAACCAGCCTTTAAAGAAATAAATCCAGATGTGTTCTATAATGGACTATCAATAAGTGCAATTTAATCCAGATCCAGATCCAGATAATATTGATCCAGATCTGGTGTATTAAAGGACTTGCTGGGTCACATGTGTGGCGTCTCTGCACATTAACAGACACGGCACAAACATGCAGCCACCACCAACGTAGCTCAGATTACGCTGATTCAGCAGAATCAAACAGTCTGGACATATTTTACAGTTATGGATCAATATATAGATTCAGATGATGTCATAATACCACAATGAGTTTCCATGAATCATCTGTTTACATGTTGGATTTCAAGATAATTTGATTTCTATTAGCAAAAAAAGAGACATGAGAAGCCTGGTGGGCCTTAGTTTATTCCTTTTATTACTATAATACTGTAATACTACTGTATAATACTATTGCATTCTACAGACCAATAATCAGAGTACACAGGGAGACATGCAGTAACGTTATTGCTGTTGTCACTCAGTATGCATGAAGTGCTAATTGGGAAGGTGATCTGACCTTCAAATATTGTAGATCTACGATTTGATTCCGTCCAGTTATCATGTCTACATGTTAGACTTATTGATTCTGATTTAACCAATCTAAACATAAAATCACCCATTTTTGCTTTTGATATAAAATTATCAGTCGTGTTAAAAATGTGTTTCTGCAGTACATGTTGGAAAGTTATTTAAAAAGTGCAACGTATGGAAATGAAAGGGCAAATATCTCAGGATCCTGCAGACTGTGAAATCAAAGAAGAGCTTTTCACTACTGCCACTGTTCACTATTAACTATTATTATTATTATTGTTATTATTATTATTATTATTATTATTATTATTATTATATCACATATCAAAGAAAACAAAAGTCCTTTTCTCTGCTAACAAGTTCAAAACACTTTCCATCACACGTTACAGCAACCTAAAGAGAATGTCAGTAAAACATACATGTAGATTTACCACTAATCTACTTAATCAATCTTTATTTATCTTTATTTATAATCTTTATTGTCTCAAAGGGAAATGTGGTTTGCAGTAAAAACATCTAATGCTAAAAACTTTTCATCAGGTAACATTTGTCTAATGTGGTTAAAATTCAGAAACTGAGATTTACCGTAAATGGTTCCATTAAAAAAAATACAAGAAAATATGATTTTGCTTCATTAAAAGAGTGGAGAGCATTTTATTTCATCAAACAGCCATCTCTGTCGCTATGCAAACACGCAATGTCAACCAATTAAATATCACTTAATTAAAGGAAATTAATTAAAGAAAATTAAATTAAAGGGAAAAAAAATTTCCTTTTTTCCTATCTTATGATTCCTTCATATATTTTGTATTTTCTGTACGTTCCAACTTGTTGCTGGTTTTTGATGATTTGCACAGATTCTGCAGATTTATAAATCATGACTTTTCCATCATTCCACACAGATTTCTGTAGGTCATAAATATCGGGGGGGGGGGGAGTTAAACTTCAATTTAATGTTTCTGTCATAAATAAGGCGTTTTACTTTACATTTTCCTCAGATATCCACTACTTAAATCCGTTAATCACAGGGCAATACTACCTTTAAAGGCGCATACCGGTGATTTTGCATCTTTGAGCCCTCTTAGTACAACTGTCAACCATTTACCAAAACATCCCACGGGATCAAGCTGGACAATATAAATGACATGAAGTCACATCGCGATATAAAAAAATCTTCAATATAAAAATGAGGACATCAATATATATTATTTATTAAGGATGACTGGAATCTGCAGTTTTTCAGTTCATACAATTGTTGGTTAGTTTTTAGGTTCAGAACATGCATAAAGAAAACGTTAAAATAAATCTGAAGGTCAACATGAAATGCAGCAGAATCTTTGCCATGATTTATATCCTGATATATATCAATATCAATCAATATAAAAAAATATATATCGTGATTTAAAAAAAAAATTTCACATCGTCCAGCCCCTATACAGAAGTGATAATATTAGAATTGTTTTTCATTTGTTTCGATATGCCATAAAAATCAACTTGTAGAGACTTGAAACGTCACAGCGAACACGACGGCTGTTACATTTTTTGTTGAAGTTACTTAATTCAACCGATCCAACACAGAGCTGGATGAAGAAAATGTATGTTTCCGCCAGGGAATATAGTCCCAGGAGAAGATGATTTTTACTGAGAAATTAAAAATGGCTGTTTCAGCAGGTCAAACATGGAATTTTAAGGTGAACATCTGATTTTGAAAAATAATTGGCAGTAACGTATTGTGTTTGCAGGATGTATTTAATGGGCTTAAACACGCAAAATCACCGGCATGCTCCTTTAAACTGCTGTGTCGTGTTCATCTTATTTCTGCCGAGAGGATACACACGATAACATATTTTAGTTATTTCTGTGCGTATATTTAATAAAAGTGGCCTTTCACCTCAGTTCTGTAAAAGGAAACCTGTCCGCTGCGATTAGGGCCCGTCAAGAAAATGCAGTCCTTAAAAAAACAGGAGGTGAGCCAACGGTGCTCTGCAGGGAAATCTGTATACATTTAAAATACTTTGACTGTTGGTAGAGAAGCATTTTGATTGAGAAAAACTATCTCACCATCATACCAGAACAATTTTATAATTTATAGAATCCGATCAGATAACTTTCTGCTGTAAATTGCGTCCTGCTGTTTTATGCTTCATTTACTTTCTTCAAGCATTTATTTTTAAAATCATTTGTGTGTAATTTTTAAATATAATTTATCTCTCAGATTTACATGAATTAATAATTAATTAACAAACATTAATAATTTAAAGTCCCCGTTTTTAAGTTATGTACGCAAATGCAATTTGAATCAAGTAAATGTTTTCCAGAATAAAGCTCTCTCTCTCTCTCTCTCTCTCTCTCTGTGTGTGTGTGTGTGTGTGTGTGTGTGTGTGTGTGTGTGTG